>JBDJHY010193979.1:0-11772 GCA_039654485.1 Withania somnifera | reverse complement strand
ATAACCTCGGAATGACTCCAAATTGAAGACACTTGACTCAAATTTCTAGGGACGCAAAATGGACACACTGGTAATACCAAATTAACACAGAAAATTAAATTTTCTAGTTTTTTTTTCAAAAAATCAAAATTTCCTTTTTTTTTTGAATTTTTGTTTATGAACTAAGGTTTGTAATTTGAAGGAATGAATTACTAACCTAGGACCTAATACCAAATGATATGGTTCGATATATGAAATGCTTGAGGTACGAGGGAGAAAGAAGTAAAAGAAATGGATATGCGAAAATCAATAGATAACTCACCGGTTTATGAGCAACAAGGGACTGGTTACCCTCACCTCTCAATTGAACCTATGAGAAATCGTAAACCCCAACAATCAATCAATGGAAAATCAACTCAAATCTAAAAATAGAAAATCCTTCAATTGAAAGTGAAAAGAAGTTAACAAGAAACTACGGGAATCCACCCACAATTGTGTTCTAAGATTATGCTAAATTACGCTATGCTATGCTAAGCTATAACTATACTCTCAATGGAGTGCAAATTCAATATTCAATCAAAGTCTAAAATAAAATGCTGCAAACTTGACAATTTATAACTATTACAAGTTTGCACAAAAGGCACTTTGGCCCCCAAGTCTTGAAAACTCCACAAAAGCCACTTAAGTTTTTTAAATCTTCAGTTTGGCACCTCAAGTTAGGAGATGTCGAATGTTGCACCTTACAAAGGTTGAATGTCCCTTGACATGGCTTGAAGAAGGTTTCCCACGTATCTCTCATCTGCATAGTCACCTGCAATGCTTCCAACTCCTGTGCCTGACTCCGTGTGAATAGCTGGGACGGGTAAGTGCTACTCGTGCTCGTATCAATAGGGGTTGGTCGTGAACCCTATAGGAAGGGGGATGATTCACTAGCATGGATAAGAATATACCTATTAGCCTTTTTCAGTTGATATGGAGGAGAAATCATATGCACTTTGCAATTGACTAATAACTATAAATAAAGACGTTAGTAGTACTTAAGCAGCGTAGAGTTTTTCTGCAAAGATGCTCAACATTGTGAATATAAATTTGCAACCAATAACTTAGAATAACAATTAAACATACGATTGGATAACTCCACTGGAGTGTCATAAACCCGAAATCTTAGATCAATATTCACCTTTAAAGTTACAACTCAAAATTACAATTATCTATAAGTTCTTTGCAGGTAATCTCTCGAACACTTTATATTTCTTCTTTACTCGTTGAATGGTCAAATATAAGTTTGTCTTATTCATCAATTTGTCAATTCCTTGTGGGTTGATATATGAACTTTCAAGTGCTATATTACTTATTTGACTGCATATGCTTGCGTATGGATTGACCATAACAGTTTTTGGCATCGTTTCCAGATATTTGTTAGAATTAATAGACTATTTTGAGTTATTATTGAATTATTCAGATTATACCTAGTTGTTATTTTTATTTATCATTGGTTCAAAGTTAGTGTATCCCAACACTAGGAGTCTAGGCAATCCCTTAATTCTCATTGATCCTAAAACTGGATACACCCTCAGAGAATTAAGCCTAGGGTGTTTGAGAAATACTTTAGTAGAGTCTTGTTTATGGATGTTAAGGGTGCCATACTTATAAGGGAGAGGCTATCGAACGTTTAGGAAAAGTTTTATTTTGTTCGTGATCTATGTCGTGCTTAGAGTTCAAACTTTACTTCTCTTTTTAATTCATGCTTTACATATCTTGAGACCATGCAACCACATTTCGAAGGTGCTCAGACTAGGTCAGGAGTTTTTGCTAATGAGCAAGATCAGGGTTAGTAACTACCTCATGCTCTACCCGTTCTAGGCATCTAGATACGGCCAGAAGATGCTGACATTACCAATACAGAGTTCAGGAATGTAATTCAACTCTTGGCCCAGACTTTTGCTGCTCATGTTCACAAGCAAGGTGCAACCCCTACAGCTCTAGCCAGTAGTTTGTAGCCTATAGAGTTAGAGACTTTGTTCATATGAACCCTCCTGAGTTCACGATTTTTAAAGGTAGAGGAGGATCCTTAGAATTTCTTATATGAGATTAGTAAGATTTTGGAGGTGCATTAGATGTATGATATGAAGAAGGTCGAGCTAGCATCACACCTTTGGTTTATTTATTGGAAGGAATATAGTGGTAGAGATACTGCTCCAGTCTCTTAGGATATGTTTGTTGAGGCTTTCTTAGATCGTTTCTTCCCAAGGGAGTTAAGAGTGGCAAAAACAAATGAGTTTATGAATTTGAGGTATGACTCCATCTCAGTAAGGGATTACAACCTCATTTACCCAGCTGTGAAAGTATGCTCCAAAAATTGACGTAGAGCCTAGGGATTATATGAGTAGATTCATCTATGGGGTGTTTGATTTGGTTAAGAAAGATGCAAGACTACAATGTTTATTGGAGATACAAACATCGCAAGGCTTATGACTCATGCCCAGAAGATAGAGGAGGAGAAGTTGAAGGAAAGAGAGAAGTTTAATAAGAAAGTTAGAACAGGTGAATTTGAGTATAATCAATAGAGGTCTGGAGAGGGAAACTGGTTGTTTATTAGCACAAGTCATCTATGTTAGTGCCCTCATTAGCTAGTGTTCCATCTCCAACACCTAAGGCTCGCCATCATCAAAAGAGGCGGGTTTTAGGTGCTAAGTCGATAGGGAATGTCCCAAGCAGTTATATGCCCTTCCTATTGTGTATCCATTATGGGAAGAATTATTTAGGCAAGTGTCTCTATGGAAAGGAGGGGTATTTTGGGTGTGGAAAATTGAGCCACAAGTTGAGGGATTGCCCTTCAACTAAGCAAAGTAATAGGAGTGGAAAGTATCATTCATCAGCTTTAGGCCGCCCCAGTCAGTAGGGTACTACTTCTAGTACTAGTAGTAGTGTCTAACGCTAGGATTGGTTATCCTAATAGGATCGGGAAAGCTATTACTGGTATGTTACAAGTCCATTTTCTTGATGTTTAAGTTCTGTTATACACAAGAGCCACCCTATGTTTTGTTTACTCTTTTTTTCTATAAAATTCAGAGTCAATCCCAAGTAACTCTTAGTGCTTTTCTTAATCTCTACTCCAATAGGTGATTTAGCCAGTAGTAGTCCTTTAGAAAGTGTAATGACCAGTATGGTCATTTTCTTTCTTTCTGTCTTTTCAGTGTTTAAAACCATTTGGTAGTTTCTCCAAGTTATTTATGACTTGTTGGGACCGACAATTTGGTGCCTTGGTAGCTTATTTGCCTGTTACCTTAGTTTCTTAGTTTCTTTGTTTTGAAGTTTTGCTTTTGAAATGCTGGAACTCGAGAGTGAATTTGTAGTAAATACACTCGAAATTGAATTTCAACAGTTTAGTTAGCTCTAGAATGCTAACTTTGGTTTAGGTGGACCTTGAGTTTGTGTCCTGGGGTTTTCATTTTGAGTTTGAGATGTTTTTTGGAAATTTAGTTAAACCAAAGCTCATTTTGGAGCATGGATGGTCTTTTGGTGATCGGAGCATCGGACTTAAATTTCACATTTTCATCAACTTTAAAATGTTTATTTTGGGCTATTAGGGTTGTTATTTCACTTTCAGGGTGTCCAGGCTCGTTTTGGGTGAGTTTGTAGAAGTTTGGAAATCTCCTTCTTTAAGTTTGTTTGAGTTTGGGGTCTTTTTTGTGAAAACGACCTCCGATGGCTATTTTAACGATTTCATTAGGTACGTAATGTCATTTTCATGTTGTATGCTTATTTAGTTTATTGAAATACGTTCTCAATTCCATTTTGATAGTTAGGAGTTTTGGAATATTGTAGAAAAATAGCAGGTTGTCATATTGCAGGCATATTTTGTTCTTTGCAATTGCATGTCTTTGGTTTCAATTGCGTAGGTCTGGAGTGTTGTTCAGTGAAATCGAGGAGGTGGGTGATGTGAACACGAGTGTTGGCCCTTTTGCTCAGTGCGATTGTAGAGCTTTTTGACGCGATCATGTACCCTTTCCTAACCTATTCAATGCGATCGCAGTGCATGCTTACACAATCGTGATGAGTCAAGCCCAGACAGGTCATGACCACAAGCCTTTTTTATGAGATCATGATGAATAGTATATGCACCTATATAAACCAGTTTCCAGCTTTTCATTTCATTTAGAGCCATTTTAAGGTGCTGGGGAAGTGGCTAGGGGTTTGCGTGGGAGGTGGTAGTCGTCGTTAGACAAGTGTCCTCCGGGAAATTCTCTTTATTTTCTCCCTTTTAGTGTTTTTATTAATATCTTGATTTCCATACTTAGAAAACTGATTTCCCCTTGATTCCTTATTTTCTGACATGCGCTCACCATGTTGTGCTCTATGAGGTATATTTTTTAAAATATGGGCCCTGCGGGCCTCTTTTTAGTTTTGGTTTTGACCCGAGTTGCTTTATGTAATATGGGTATTGGTGTTTCTATTTTAACCCATGTATCCTTAATTTTCTAGTTTTGAGTTGTGATGGGTAATTTTTGGAGTTGTTCGGGCTGTACGCGTGACTTGCGGGGGCTTTTCACTGGCATCCAGTTAGGCTAGGTTTTTCCTTTACTCTAGACTAGGTTTATATTGAATGCTAGTTTATTCCAACCAGTCAGTGGGCTGGGGTAGTAGTTGACATAACTTTCCTTTTATTTATTTGCACTTATTTACCTTTTCGGGCTCATGGGGGGAGGCTTATTGTTAGTTGTAAGCTATGTTAAGTGTGATCGGTCTGCCGGGAGTGATCGTGTGGCCACATTAATGATGCGGTGATATTTGGTAGTTAGTAGGGCGAGTTATGTGCTTAACTGGTGGCTGCTGGCCTATCTTGACTTTGAGTGCATTTTTGTTTGCTTTGATTGACCCCCGTCATGCATTATACATCATGGAATCGGGTAGTTGAGCACGGGTGTGTCCCAAGGCTATGTTAGATTTATATTTGCAAGATAACTAATTAAAACTTGAAGTTTTTTTGGCTTATTGACTAACGGAACTAAGATTTTATTATACTTATACGTATGGTACAACCACCTTGTGGTATGGCACTATTTTCAGATATAAAAAGGAAATTTTTTTTTTCAACTTTCACGAATGTGGTATGTGTGGATACTGAGATTGGCACCTTTGGGGTGGAGTCCCTTGGTATTGGCACTTTTTGGGTGGAGTCCCCTAGCTTTGGATGTGCTCTTATCATGGACTTACCGTGGGTGACTACGGACTGTTATCGAGGTAGCACGACCTCCAGGGCGTGGACCCTTTTGTTGTTATTGAGATGGAACGACCTCTAGGGCACGAACCCTTTTTTTGTTATTGAGGTGGCGCGACCTCTAGGGTACAGAATCTTTCGATGACACTTCTCGCATTTACTTTCCAGCACCCCCATGCACTTATCCTTACGTGGTTGTGCTCGCTGAGATTATTGGGGAAGTTATGGATAGTTTGTTTGTGCTGGATGTATCCATTGGTGGGAGGGGGAACCATTGGATTTTGTCTGTTTACTTCTTTCCTTTCTATTTATATTCCTGCTTGCCCCTGTTCTTACATGTTCTATTTATTGGTTGAACTGAGCTGGATACCAGATATATTTCTGTGGGCTATTGTTATGATTTTATCTTTTCGTACTATTTTTACATGCTTTTCTTATGACCTGATTTACTTACTCACTGTTCTTACTTGTATTTGATTTGATCTCAGTTGGCCGATGATGCTTACTGGGTACCATTATGTTTTGGTACTCATACTATACTTCTGTACCATTTTTTTGGTGGAGATACTAGCATGGGCCTTCGCAGGTGACATGATCATGCTGAGTAGAGGAACAAGTGACTTTAGAGACCAAGGTAAGCTTCAGCATTCAGGCTAAACCTGGTCTCCAGCTATGTTGGGT
The DNA here is from genome assembly GCA_039654485.1 of Withania somnifera. NCBI lineage: Eukaryota > Viridiplantae > Streptophyta > Magnoliopsida > Solanales > Solanaceae > Withania > Withania somnifera. The sequence continues at coordinate 5,891 of JBDJHY010193979.1, read as the reverse complement.
TTTCTGATTTATCTTGTCCAGGGTAGTCCAGTCTTGTATTTACCTCTTGTTGGAGAAACTTTATATATTATATTTTGGATACTCTGATGTAGATAGCTCCATTTCGTCACAGTCACCATTCTTGAGAGGTGGTGTATATTTTGTTGTTGTATATATTTCTTTCATCCTATCTTGTACTGTTGTATTTAATGTTGGTTATTTGTTATCGGCCCATTGCTTGTCACTTCGGGTCGAGGAGTTAGGGATTGTCTACTAGAGGGCGGTAGACACCATCATGATATGAGTTTTGGGTTGTGATAGAGTGGTATCAGATCTTAGGTTGCCTTAGTTTCTGTGACAAGGAGAAAGTATTGGTAGAGTCCTGTGGATCGACACAGAGATGTTCGTATCCTATCTTCGGGAGGCTACAAGGTGCTATAAGAATGAAATTTCTTTCCTTACTTTTCTCGTTAGTGGTACTCATGTTGGTTTATGAAAGTATCTATTTCCTTTCCTTCTTATTTTCTTCTGTGTCTTTCTTGCTTTCCAGAGTTGGGAGTTCGAGGGTGGAAGAGTGTTGTTGTTCAGGTGGGTAGTTGTACTCTGTTTAGTAGTGGATCGTGTGGGTGATGTCCTTAGATGTTCCCTTTGGAGTTAGTTTAGATTTCGTGGTTTTAGTCAGTTTTCATAGCATGTTGGCGTGGCTTTACCTTGACCTCTGGTTCTGCTTTGGTTTTGGGGGATGTGTTTGAGTGAGGTTGGTTTTATTGGGGTGTGTTGGCCTGAGAATTTAGCAAGTAACCTTTTTGGAATGTTGCTGGCTAGCTCGGGTTCAGAGGAGTTCCGGTGGAGAAGATCTCCTAGATGCTCATTGTGTGTTGGTTGCATTATCTGAGGTCTGAGAAGGGGTGTACGAGCCCAATACGCCCTAACAAGTTTGAGTCTTCAGGTACTGTCCTTCTTTGACTTTCGAGGACGAAAGTCCTGTTTAGTGGTTGATGATGTAATGGCCTGTTTGGTCATTTTCTTCCTTTCTACTTTTATCAGTATTTACGACCGTCTGGTAGTTGCGCTACTGACTTAGGGACAGTTCAGAAGGCCTTCATGGCTCAGTTTGTGCCATGAGGCATTGTAGTCCTTGTTTGTAAGGTTGTGTTTGGGGTTTATGACGGTTTTAGAGTACGAGGCCCATTTTTTTATTTATCTAGGCTAGCCAGGGACCTGTTGCCTACAAAGGAGGAGCGAATTCACTACTTTGCTTATGGGTTGTGATCGGACCTGCGGAGTCAGGTCGAGTGGTTGCTTGTTCTACAAAAGTCATTTTTAGATGTTGCAGAGCATGCTCGTAGCATGGAGGCTGTCGCTTGCAGAGACCAAGGGGGTAGAGAGAAGAGGCAGCACCACTAGGGCGAGTTTTTCGGGTATAAATCTGAGAGTCGTGATTTTAGCGGGGGGATTTAGACTATCCAGCGGCATCAAGCCTCACTTTAGGCCTTAGGTAGTGGGTTGAGTAGTTAGCCAACCAAGGCCTCGGGTTCAGATTCACAGAGGCATGCTGAGGGATCTAGTGGTTAGGCCCGAGTTGAGGACAGGTGTTTTGAGTTTGGAGAGGCGGGTCACTATGCTAGAGACTGCCCCAAGTTTTCCAAAGATAGTTCCTTAGGGGGTTGCTATGAGTGTGGGGATCTGGTTTATTTCTCTAGGGATTACCTACGGCATGGGGCTACTCCGCACCACTTCCAGCATAGCCACTTCATGCAGTGCCATCGGTTAGTGGTGTTTAGGGTGCTAGGGGTGTGGTTCAAAAAGATAGAGCTAGGGACCACCATTGTGTGGCCCGTCAGCTGTTGTTTGCGCTCTGAGATGGGGCCAAGGCGGGAGCCTCAGAGGGTGATTATGAAGTTCTTGGTATGTGCTTCACCTATAGCTTTTAGGTTTGATCCATTCTGACTTATGATTTGCTTTATTTCTTATTTTTTTTCTCTTTATTATACCCAATAAGATTTTACCTTTAGTTGAGTATCGGTGTGCTTATGGGACAGATCTTAGTGGTGGATGGACTGTTACGCTGTGTGTGTTGTCAGTGCGGGGTCAAGACATGTAGGCCGATTGGAGGGAGTCCTATAGGTGTTTGTCTAGTTTGTATTTTTTTTGTGTAAGAGGCTAGTTTCTTTGCTTTTTATCCAATTCTAGCCGTTCTCGACGATTGTTGCCTTAGCGATGCCTGGTATATCCCGCATGAGAGATAGTGGGACCTCTGGGAACTCGCTGGTTTGGGTTTTATTTTTCTTGTGGGCTGGGAGCTGGGTTTCCTTCGAGGCATTCCTTAGCCATTCTGTTCCTTGTTTGTTTGCTATTTTCTTTCCTTCTCCTTTTCTTTTATGTCTTTTTTGCTTTTCAGAGTTGAGAGTTCGAGGGTGGAAGGGTCAGTGGTATAGGTGGATAGTTGCCCTCTGTTTGGTGGTGGATTGCATGGGTGATGTTCTTAGATGTTCCCTTTGCAGCTTGTCTAGATTTCATGGTTTTTAGTCAATTTTCGTAGCCTGTTGGCATGGTTTCACCTCGAACTATGGTTGAGCTTTGGTTCTGGGGGAAGTGTTTGAATGAGGTTGGTCTTTTTGGGGTGTGTTGGCCTGAGAGTTTAGCTGAAGTCCTTATAGGAAGGTTGCTGGCTAGCTGAGGTTCAGAGGAGCTCCGGTGGAGAAGGTGTCCTAGACATATATTGTCTATTGGTTACATTTCTTGAGGTCTAGGAAGGGGTGTACGAGCCCAATACACCCTAACTAGTTTGATTCTTTAGGTACTGTCCTTCTTTGACTTTCGAGGATGAAAGCCCTGTTTAGTGGTGGATGTTGTAATGGCCCGTTTGGTTATTTTCTTGCTTTCCACCTTTTTCAGTGTTTAGAGCTGTCTGGTAGTTGCCCCAAGTCATTTATGACTTTCTGGGATCGGTAGTTCAGTACCCTGGTAGCTCATATTCCTGTTATCTCAGTTTTTCCATTTTGAAGTTTTAATTTTAAAATAGTGGAACTCGAGAGTGAATTTGTAGTAAACACGCTTGAAATTGAATTCCATCAGTTCCATTAGCTTCGAAATGCTAACTTTGATCTAGGTGGACCTTGAGTTCATGTGTTAGGGTTCTCATTTTGAGGTTGAGATGCTTTATGGAAATTTAGTTCAGCCAAAGCTCATTTTGGAGAATAGGCGATCTTTTGATGATCAGAGCATCAAATTTGAATTTTGCTATTTCATCAACTCCAAAATGTTGATTTTGGGCTTGTAGGGTTTTTAGTTCTCTTTTGGGGGTGTCCGATTCATTTTGGGTCAGTTTGTGGAAGTTTGGAAATCTCCTACTTTGAGTTGGTCTGAGTTTGGGGCCTTTTTCTTACAAAAGACCTTCAATGTCCATTTCGATGATTCCTTTTGGTCCAGAATATCATTTCTATGCTATATGAATATTTGGTTTATTGAAATCCATGCGTGATTCCATTTTGAACCCCCATTAGGAGTTTAAAAATATTTTAAAAAAAATAACAGGTTGCTGTTATATTGCAGGCACATTTTGTTCTACACGATCGAGTGTCTTTAGGTCGCGATTGCGTAGGTTTGGGGTGTTATTCAACACTATCGGGAGGTGGGTGATGTGATCGCGTAGTGTTGGCCCTCTTGCTTAGCGCAATTGTGGAGCTTTTTGATGCCATCGCGTACCTTTACCTAACATGTTCAATGTGATTACGGTGCATGCTTGCACGATCGCTATAAGACAAGCCCAAACAGGTCGTGATCGCAAGACTTTTTTATGCTATCGAGATGAATAGCATCTGCACCTATATAAACCAGGTTCCGACCCGAGTTGCTTTTGCAATATGGGTATTGGTCTTCCTGTTTTAACTCCTATATCCTTGATTTTCTTGGTTCGAGCCGTGTTGGATGATTTTTGGAGTTGTTCAAGCTGCGGACACTTTCGGGGGCTTTCGTCGGCATCCAGGTAGGCTAGGTTTTTTCTTTACTCTAGGCTGGTTTTTTATTGAATGCTAGTTTGTTCTATCCAGTCGGTAGGTTGGGGTAATAGTTGACATGACTTTTCTTTTTTTTTTTATTTGCGCTTATTTACCTTTTGGGGCCCATGCGGGGGCTTGTTGTTAGCTGTCGGTTGTATTTAGTCTGATCGTTCTACCAGGAGTGAATATATGGCTGTATTGATGATGAGGGGATATTTGGTAGTTAATCGGGCGAGTTGTGTACTTAACTGGTGGGTTTTGGCCTTTCTAGACTTCGAGTACGTCTCTTAGTTTCTTTATTGACCTACGTCAAGAAATGTACATCAAGGAATTGGGTAGTTGAGCACAACCATGTCCCGGGAATGTGTTGGATTTATATTTGAAAGATAACTAATTAAAACTACAAGTTTTCTTGGCTTAAGGACTAATGGAAGGGGGATTTTCTTGTACTTATATATATGCCATAACCACCTTGTGGTATGGAGCTATTTTTGAATATAAAAAGGAAAAAAGAGTTTTCAACTGTCACGAACATGGTATGTGTGTTTATGATATTGGTACCTTTGGGGCAGAGTCCCTCCATATTGGCACTTGTAGGACGGAGTCCCCTATGTTGGATGTGTTCTTGTCCTGTTTCCGCGGCCTACCATAGACTATTATTGAGGTGGCTTAACATCCAGGGTGTGGACCCTTTTGTTGTTATTGAGATGGAACAACCTCCAGGGTGCTGACCCTTTTTTATTATTAAGGTGGAGCGACCTCCAGAAAGCGTACCCTTTTATTATTATTAAGGTGGCGCGACCTCTGGCGTTGACCGCTTTTGATAGCACTGCTCACATTTACTTTCTAGGACCCCAAAGAATTCGTCCTTATGTGGTTGTGCTCACTGGGCTTAAGGGGGAAGTTATGGCTAGTTTTTTTGTGCCTGATGTATCCACTGGTGGGAGGGGGCACCTTTGGATTTTTTCTGTTTACTACTTTCCTTTCTGCTTATATTCCTTCTTGCCCTTGTTCTTACATGTTCTATTTATTGGTCGAATTGAGATGGATACCAAGTATGCTTCCATGGGCTTGTTCCCTGTGCTAGTTAATCTAAGTTGATTTTTCGTATTGTTATGCTTTATCTTCTTATACTATTTTCCTGCTTTTTTTTCTGACCTGATTTACTTACTCATTGTTCTTACTTGTATTTGATTTGATCCCGATCAACGGATGATATCCAATGGGTACCATTATGTGTTGGTACTTATGCTACACTTTTGTACTATTTCTGAGGTGGAGATACTAGCACGGGCCTTTGAAAGAGACATGATCGTGTTGAGAAGAGGAGCAGGTGACTTCGGAGATCAAGGTAAGCTCCAGCGTTCAGGCTGAACTTGTTCTCCATCTGTGTTGGGTTTTTTTCCTTATTCTATTCAGGCAGACCAGTCTTGTATTTACCTCCTATTAGAGCAATGTTATGTATTATCTTTTGGATACTCTAGTGTAGATAACTCCATTTCGTCACAGCCACTAGTCCTGGGAGGTGTTGTATATTTTGTTGTTGTATACATTTCTTTCATTCTATCATGTGCTGTTGTATTTACTATTGGTTATTTATTATTGCCCACTACTTATCGCTTCGAGCTGAGTGGTTAGGTTTTTTCTACTGTAGGGCAGTAGGCTCCATCAACATTTGAGTTTTGGGTCATGACAGAAAGTCACCTAATTAGACCTAGTAGAGTTAGAAATGGTCATTTTGACATAATTATCGACATGGATTTTTTGCATTCATACTATGCTTCAGTAGACTGTAGGGCCAGAGTAGTCAAGTTCAGTTTCCTAATGAACCAGTCCTAGAATGGAAGGGTCCTATAGGTCGTTTTATTCTTACATCAAGTTACAAAAGCTTATTTTAAAGGTTGTATCTAC
>JBDJHY010193959.1:0-11772 GCA_039654485.1 Withania somnifera | reverse complement strand
AATCCATTTCTGTCGGCCTTAGGCTGGAAGAATAATCATATCAAGGCCCCAATAGTCATCCTATCCCCGAGTTATAACTTTACCATATGTATACTATACCACTAGCCAGTCAAAAGAAAGTAAACCATAGCATACCTTGATTCCAGTAATATCCTCGATAAGCATGCCACAAATGTCAAAATTCATGTATAATGATCATAATTATGCAAGGCTAGGAAAAACATAAACCATGTGTCAATACGAGTAAAATCAGACCCATATTTCTATATAAATAGTGGGGTAAAAAAATGACCATAATCAGTTTTATAAACCCTAATAGCTTGAAAAAATAAAATATTTATTCCAACGTATAGAGTACAGCTTGTATGTTGTATGGTACAAAATAGATCTAAGTTTAATAGTTTAATCAAAAGATATAAGCCTGAGAAGAAATGAAGATTTACCTAGTAGAAATGATCGTAATACCACTGTAACACATTTCTACAGAGTAGAATTTAATTAAACCTCTTCAAGGATCCCTGATTTATATCAGAACTCAGAGGAAACTTGGAACTTCTTATGGAAGTTGAAGAAAACTAGGGAAAAGCAGTTTTTATGAAGCCATCGCTCTGATGGATAAATCAGTTATAATGGCTGATTTATCGGCCACCAATTTATCGGTCCTTTGGCCGATAAATCAATCCCCGCAGACCCAATACTAACATATTTTTGGAAAAGTTTAAAAATGTTCACGGGATAAAAAAGAAGTCCAGTTTAACACTCTATATATGAAATCTTTATGAAAGATATTCTGGACACAACAGAAGTGAAGAAAATGACATTTGGGATCATATAAACTGAGTAAGTCCTGAAAAATCCATAATTGTAAGGAAATTAAACCACAACAACTACTAGGGATCAAAACTACCAATTCCATCAAGCCATAAACAATTTAGGGTAGTTACAAGAATGCTCTAAATGCAAGAAAGTTGCAAAAATATGAAAATAATTTTGAGTATCATTACAAAATTTAAATAATCCCTATGTTAGGCTACATAGGTTTTGGGAATATGGGAGTCGTTCCTACTCTCAATGCTAATAATCCTCCTATAAAAATATAATTTCTTCTCTTCGCATTCAACTTATCATGACCAGTATAATTCCTTCATGAAAAACACTATTCAAGCTACAACTTCATTAAAGTACCACAATTGGGTAAGCTTAGTAAATTATGACTCTTCATTATCTTCTTACTTCTCAGCTTATCTATTTAAGAATAATCATCAGTACTTATCTTCATTAGGCTTAATTAGCAAAATATTGTCAATTTACAAATGTTTCATAAATAGGTTTAAAACCAAGTAAAATTCAACAATTATGACAATTCATTAATCACCTCAGGTTTTTAAGAATAAACTTCAAAATCAGCATTTAATTTATACTTCAAAACTTTCTCTCCAACTTCTACTACATTCAAAACCATGTTAAATCAAGAAGACTCATAATTTAGTAATTATGATGAAAACTTCACCATTATGACTCAAAATAATTAATGAATCATAAGTAAGTGAAATATCAGTTTATATTAAATAAGAACCCTAAACATGCTTCTACATCATCAAAATATATAAGAAAAGGGGTTTTAGGCACAAGGATGGAAAGGATCCTTAGTCATAGCATACTTACTTGAGTTGATTCACGTTGATGGAGGAAAATTAGTGAATAAGCTATTACAATAAGAACTTTTGTTGAAACCCTAGTTTCTTGATTTAAAACAAATTCAGAGAAGAACCCTTGCTCTAATTAATATTATGTAAATAATGAAGGGTTTTGGAGTATTTGGGCTTTATATATCATCCCATTAGAAGTCCAAAATGGCATGGGTGTTACGAAAAAAATACTTAGAATTGACCAAAGTACCCCTAATTAAACACATAGGAAAATAGTTTGGATCAGTTCAGAGTCACCCATTTACTCAATGGAATAGGCCCTTAATTCCATGATTCATCACATGAGTAACGGTATGCCACTCCATGACTCGTGGTATGTCATGCGGGAACTGGTCAGAATTTTCAAAATCTTGGGTTTCAAAGTACGATTGTCAACATGGTTCTGTAGGATTCACATCACAACTAGTATAAGGACCTCGTAGGTAACACCCAAGATAAGAAAAACTCTAGTACAACAATATGAGTCAAGATTACAACTCGTGACACTATATTCCATGAGTCATGGTCCTCACTTTTGAACAAATAGGAGCATTTTGCAGTTTAATTAAGTCTTAAAATAGGTTTGAAAGCATGAATCAAGTATGGTACATTACAATATCTCCTATTTGATATCATTCGTCCTCGAATGAAAGGCTACGCTCATGAAAAGCAAATAACCTGACAAGAAAGATATACACAACTCAAAATACTCCATCAAATAATCAAATTTTCTTAGGCTCCAACTCAACTAACGCACATGCATACTACACTACTGACCTCAATGTCAAACTCATCAAATAGCAAATAAATGCACAAATAGGGACTTATGTTCTAATAACTCAATTGCCATCAACTTTCATCAAATCATACATGAACACACTCAATGAACTCATGCAATATTATATGTTATATTCTACATACGTCACACACTCGTAATAAAAGTTGATGGAGAGGTTATTACCTCAAACTAAAGTGGAACTAGAAGGAAATAAATGTGGATATCTACTCATCATGTAAGCCTATGCCTCCCATGTAGCCCCCTCATCTGAATGGTTCCTCCAGAGAACCATAACTGACGCTACCTTTTCATTCCTCTATCCGGGAACCTGTCTATCAAGAATCTATATGCACACCTCCTAATAGGTCAAACTTTCACTGATGGTAATATCCTCAAATAGAACTACTATAGATGGATCAGTAAAGCATCTCAAGCAAAAAAAATATGGAAAACTGGGTGAATTTCTTCTAACTCTGCTGGAAAGTCTAACCATTAGGAAATATTGTGTACTTTTCTCACAATCTGATAAGTTCTAATGTATCTCGAACTTTTTTCACTTACCTTATTATAAATCTCATGATTCCCTTCATAGGACACACCATCAAAATACCCAATCTCCCTCACTGAACTCTAGCTCTGTCCTCCTCATATTTCCATAGGATTTATGTCTTTTTTGAGATTTCTTCAGTCCCTCTGAAATAGTCCAAACTTTCTACAAGGCATCAAGAACAAACTCTAGCTGCACCATAGCTTCCTTACCGATCTCAAGACATCCAATTAAAAACCTACATCGCATACTATACAGTGCCTCAAATAGAACCATCTAAATTCTCAAATGATAGTTGTTGTTGTATGCAAACTCAATCAAAGGTAGGTGCTCAACCCAACTAGAATTAAAGTCAATTGCACACGCTCTCAACATATCCTCTAATGTCTAACTGGTTCTCTTAGCCTAATCTTCTATCTACGGATGAAAAGTTAGGCTTAATTAACCTTGGTACCAAGAACCTCTACAATAATCTCCATAACTGAGATGTGAACTGCCAACTACTATCTTAAAGCATGGTCAAAGTTACACTATGCATCCGAACAAGACTGGAAATAGACTGTACCATAGTGCTCTATTGAATAACTGGTGTGAAGTGGAAAGAAGTTATTATAAGACTTGGTCATTCAGTGTATTATCATCAGATGAAGTCTATTTCCATGTTAGGAGGGACTCTAGGTAATCCTCAGGGAAAACATTAAGAAAATCTCTGATGATGGAACAAATTGGATATTAGGAGTCTCAGAATTATAGTCCTTAACTCGAACCAAATGAGTAATATACCCCATATAAATCATCTATCTAGCCTTCAAATAGGAAATAAAACTATCCTTAGGGACACGCTACAAACCTCCCACTTAAGAATATATCTACTGAGAATCTAAAAATGAACAACTTTAGTACTACATTCAACTACAACATGAAATGAATAAAGCAAATACATGCCTATTATAACATCAGAGTATACCATAACTAACTCATGAAAATCATTAGGAACATCCATATCCAAAACAAAAGTGGGAAACTATGATTGGATCTATCAACTATAACAAAATCACCAAGAGGTGTCGAGATAGATAATGACTCAGGTAATATCTCAAGACTCACTCCAAACTATATAACAACATAAGAGGATACAAAAGACAAATCTTCTCTGGGTATAACAATGTATACATATCCACATCACAAGCTCTCAACATACCTATCACCATATTTGTTAATTTCTCATGATCCTGTCAAGATCCTAAAGCATACAAATGGTTTTGGTGCTGGCCTCCACTAGTAAGAGAAGTATCATCCTTCTGAAGTTATCATGCTACTGGAACTATTGTTGAAAGAATACCCTATGGTCTAGAACAACCTTGTCTGGCAGTGGTACAATCTCTCTCTCTCTCTCTCTCTCTATTCCAAAGAAACCCAAACAACTCTAAGATCTTTGAAGGTCAGTCTCAAAGAATGTGACCAACTTGTCCATACCTAAAACAACCATTCTACCTATCTGTGTATAGACCCAAATGTCCCTTACCGTACTTTCCACACAATGGATCATTTGGATCATTATTCTACTGAATCGACTAAGTTTGACTATTCTTATGATTCCTCAGAGGCCTAAAAATTTGTGAAGGAGAACTAAAAAAAGGGATTGGTACCCTCGATCTATCGCTACTACTTCAAAACACCACCAAACTTAGGTTGTACTTAGAGTGACCAATCTTAGTACTCTTACTCTGCGAAGAGCACCAAATGAAGAAGGTACTGGTCCCCTCAACTCTATCATTGCTGCCATAAACTACCACTAGATCTAGGATTATTGGACTCAAAGTGACCAGTCTTATCCCTCTTACTCTGCTGACTTTCTCTCCACTTAGACTTATCTTTATCTATTTGCTCAAGATGCACCATCATCCTACCAATATGCATATCAATAATCAATATAGTTTCTCTCCCCACCTGGACAAAAAAGGAGAAAGGCTAGACACAAACATGTCCATCCTGGTATACATATCATCTATTATCTCTGGAGCATACCTCAGCAACTTAGTAAACCTCATGCAATACTCAAACACCATTATGGAGCACTTCACATACTTAGAAACTCTCTCACCCTCTCTTTCCTCTTATCTCTAGGTAAGAATCCTCCATGAACATTACTTCAAACTCTTCCAAAGAAGGAAAAATAGCTAAAGCTACCCTATTCTTCCTCCACAAATCGCATCGGGATCTTTCAACATCCTTTAGTTGATAAGCTTCCGAGTCACTCTATCAACATCCAACACTCTTATAATATCACAAATCTAATAAACCTTTTCAATGAAGTTCTCCGAATTATTCCTATCTCTCAAACTATGGAACTCCGGAGGACTCAACCTCAAGAAATCGCTCACCCTCACTATCTAGCATATAGAGCTAATGACTGAACAATAAGAACTTGAGTCGGCTTCTAAGCTTGTACAACAACTTTCTAACATATCAAGTGCATCATGTTACTGAACTCTACATTGTTAATGTTATTTGGCTATCGTGGCTTTGCTAAAGATAAATCCCGAATCTACTGACCCTAACCTCTGGGTTGATGAATTAGCTATCTTCGAAGATGCATGATCTAAAATGCATAAAGTATGAGTTAGAAAATATTATCCTCGAGTCAAACTCCAAAGCCGATATAGAACCTCAATGAAGGAATTCTTTTCAAAAAATATTCAGTATTCTCCCAGTCATAGATGTGTTGCAGCCATACCCAAAAAAGAAATTCTACCAAACAATAGTTTGCAGACATAACCTAGGACACCATAAACCTAGTTCTATGATACCAAATTTGTCATGCCCTAGAGATTCCCTCTAGGAGGGATTAGCAGTATTAGCCACTAAGTTGTTGTAGAAGCCTTGGACGAACCCGTGGCTCATGGGATAGCTTTATACACATCATGAAAGCAATCTCAATAACAAAATAAGTGAAATGATAACCTCATAATAGCTGATAAGTAGAAACAATGATTAAATGTAAACTCAAGTGTTAAATAATCAGACTCATGTCTAAAAGCCACCACAAAGCTGAATAAATAGAATCTCTGGTTCAATGCCTCTAGTAGCACAAAAAGGAAATAGAATGATATAGTATCACATTTCTACTAAAATAAACATAAATAAAAAACTCTATCAGTTGGGCCCTCAAATCTAGTAAGGACTCACCAATCTTCTACTCTTCTAAGAGTGCAACCATGTCAACCTTGAGCATCCGTATGGCTAGCAATATCTACATGGGGATTAATATGCAGCAAGAGTAGTAAAAACACATAGAATGCACTAAGTACATATACAGTAGTAAACACGTTATACACAACATAATATCAGTACTACATGCAATGCATGAACAGTTAACTCAACTACAACTCAGCTCAATAAGCAGTTTAATAAATTTAATGAAAGCATCTAAAACATCATAACTTAAGAGCGTAAAACTAAACTCGTTTAAATAGATTCACTTTAATATTTTTTTGACAAAATATAAAAAGACTCACTAAAAAACCTTCTTCCCTTATTTACTTCAAAACTATAAATTTTACTTCATTTAGAGGGTTTCTATAAGTGACACAACTCATGTCTTAGCAATAAAGTCTACATATTACCCATGAAGAGGGGCCTCCGTAACTTGTCAAGGGGTATGAACCTTACTTCTCCTATTAAATCCAACTAGTCTACAAAAGGACATATTTAATGGGCTATAAAATAATCTCTATGTTAGGATACACAAGTTTTGGGTATGCAGGCCTCGTGCCTACCCACGATGTTAATACTCCTTCAATAAAAATTAATTACTTCTTTTCGCTTTCAACTTCTCATGACTAGTAGAATTCCCTTGTGGAGGAAAATAATCAATCTATTTCTTTAAAATACCACAATCAGTTAATTATGACTCTTCATTAGCTTCATACTTCTCACTTTATCATTTTAAGCATAAAAATCATTATTTCTCTTCACTTAGGCTTAATTTTACAAAGATATCCAATTTAAAAATGCTACATAAGTTGGTTTAAACCCGCGTAAAATTCAAAGATTATGAAATTTCAATAATCATCATAATTTTTTAAGATTAAATTCAGAATCATCATTTGATTTATACTTCAAAACTTCTCTCCAACTTATCTCCAACTTATACTACAAGCTACAAAACCATGCTAACTCTAGAGGAATTTATAATTTAGAAATTACCATTCAAACTTCATGATTATGACTCAAAATAACCAAGGAATTATAAAGTAAGTGAAATCTTAGTTTATGTTAATTCTGAACCCCTAAACAAGCTTCTACTTCTTCAAAAACCTTTAATAAAGAGGGTTTGGGGTGCAAATATGGAAGGGATCCTTATCCATAGCCCACGTACCAGAATTGAAGCACTTTAATGGAAGAAAACTAGTGAATAAGTTGCTTCAATAATAACTTCTATTGAAATCCTAGTTTCTTACTTAAAGAGAAATTCTGAAAAGAAGTTGTGCTCTAATCAATGTAATTTAAAGAATGGTGGGTTTAGAATGATTAGGGTTTACATATCATCCCATTATAAGTCCAAAATGATAAGGGTTTAAGGGAAAAGAACCTGAGAATTGATAAAATTATCCCTCATTAAACATAAAGGAAAATATTCTAGATCACTTCAAGACTATGAAGTGTGAATCCATGACTCGTGGACTAAGTCATGGTGTGGGATTTACTCATTGGAATTGTCCCTTCATTCCACGATTCATAACACAAGTTGTGGTATGCAACTCCACAACTTGTGGAGTGGTCTTATGGGAACTAGGTAGAATTTTTAAACTCTTTACAATTGTATAGTACGGGTCCATAGGGTTCACTTCATGACTCATACAAGTAAGTCGTGGGAAACACCCATATTAAGAAAAACTCTAGTACAATAGTATGAGTTAGGATCAGAAATCATAAGGTTGTATTCAATGAGTCGTGTTCCTTATTTTTGATAATCTAACAGCATTTTTCAGTATAGTGAAGTCTCAAAATAAGTTCAAAAGCATGAATAAGTACGGATATACAACCTCCATTGTATATTTAGGGTGTAGTAACCCTTTTTTGTCCACTTTAGCATATCCTTATGAGAAACCTACATCCATAGAGAAATTGTTAGTTGTTGAATGATCTGTTTAATCCTTTTAAGCTATTTGTATATATTTGCTCGCAACTTCTCCTTGATATCATCCTCAATGCCTTGAGTTATTAAAGGTAAGACAAGAGGGGATTTTTATAGAAGATATTTAATCCAACTTTTCACAAAATAAATTTTAGGGAAACAGTATTAGTCACTGCCCTTTATCATGTCATGTGTAACTCAAATGAACATCTCTAGTTCAATGTCTAGATGTATTTGATGACTTTATGGAAAATTCTAGAAACCTCCAAACCTATCGATAATTTGAGATGACTCCTTGGGGAGTTCTTCGAAGCTAGAGATATTTGAAGTTATCTTTGAACATCGGTAATCTAGATGGAAATTCTGAGGTCTTTTTTAAAATTTTTTCTTCGGCTAGGAATTCTTAGTAAATCTAAACCTGTTGATAGAAGATTCTAATACTTTGTAGAATTTTTTAGATATCTTTTGGAAAAATTTTCACAATTTCAATCTTATTTTTTTGGTAAGATTTTCTCTGCAAAAATTTTGAGTTCTTCTAAAGTATTGTTCCAAAGTTCCATTGTGGGGGTTTATGACCAAATATTTGTGCAACCTATGTATCTTTTTTAACTAGGAATCATGTCAAATATAGTTCCCACAACTTAGGGGAAAATAAAATAAAACTAAATGGGTGACCAATGCCAACATAGGCCACCTATGTATGTTGTTCCTGCGAATTTAAGTCAAACATAGTTCAATCAAAAGGAAGGAAAATACAAGAAAATTGTGAGGGGTTAACTGGGTTGACTGACTAACATAGGACGCATACATGTCCCATCAAGTAAAATATATTTTAATATACAAGGAAAAGGAAATTGGAAATGATCATAAGGGATTGACCGAAGCTGACATAGACTGACTACGTATCCCAGTCTTGGGGATTCAGGTCAAGCATAGTTCAATACATGAGGAAGGGAAGATTTTAATCTATTCCAAGGTATAAAGAAAATTACATGCAAAAATGTGATTACAATGAAAAGAATAGAAAGACAGACTCCTAGATATAGTATCCTTTGACGTCTTATTCTATCGGTTTTAGCTACTATTCACCATCTATCTCTAATAGTATCAATGCACCTCTAGTCATATCCTTGCCTATTTAGTACAAACTTCACTTTTCATTCCTTTTGATGTGGTATTATGTTTGTAAGGATCAATTGACCTATCTTGAACTTCCAAATTCGGACCTTTTTATTGAAAGATCAAATAGTCCTTTATTAAAATAGTTTCTTGTAACATATGACATTTATTCTCTTCTCATAAATTAACGTGAATAGTTTATAATGAGCATGAACCCATTCAACATTCCTCAATTCTACCTCTTAAGTTATTCAAAGCGAAGGAATCTTAACTTCAGAAGGTATCACCACTTTTATGCCATAGAACAAAATATAATGAGTTTCCCCACTTAAAGTTTTCATAGTTGTTCGGTTTCCCAACAAACCATAGGGTATATTTTGATCTTAGGCATATTTACATTGCTTATTGCCATTAAAGTCCCATATTTTAGCATAGTTTTGAGAACAATTGCATGTTTTGTAGCATCTTATAGATTGATATTTGTTACTTTAACTAAACCACATGATTAGTCTATTTTCGGGTCTATTTGGAGCCTACATAGATGAAAACCAAGTGGAAATATAAGGTAGAAGGATTAGAGATCGTCCAAGGTAGATATGATAAGAAATAAACTGACACAAGAAGAAGAAGGACCATAACGATTGCCATCACATCGTGATGTAAATCATGATGGGCTACTATTTTGGCCTGGAAACTCCATCAAAATTGGGATCACGACATGATGGAGGTCCCATCATGATAGGGATCACATCGTGATCCCCTATAACTTTGCAAAAATTTGTCTCCTTTTAGGTTAAGTTAAGGACAAAAGGATAATTCCATTTGGCAACTATATAACCCTTGTTGAGGCGATTTTGAGAGCATTTTTTCAATAGTTTTTGATAGTTTTTCACCATTGTAAATTGTCTTTTCATTATTGGAAGTACTATTTAGAAGGAGGACTTTTAAACTAGGGAAAGATCTTGGAGCTGTCGCGGAGGACGAAGAACAATTGTGTACACTTTTCTTCTCCTTTATTTATATATTTTTAGGTTTTACTTTGAATGATTGATTGTGATTATTCCATATCTATGTGGAACTAATTCTTCTTGTTCTAGGGTTATGGTATAAACTGTCAAGATGATTATTTAATTAATATTATTTAATTTGCGTGAACTATCATATAATTGGTCTTACGTTTCTATACGTAATATCTTAGTGTTTCGCGACCATTAAGATAAACTTATAAACTTGAAAGAGAACTAATTGGGAATCTGAAGGGTAGAATGAGAAACGTAAGGAGTGATTTCTAGATTATACCAAGGTTGGATAACTGAGTATGATTCATATTTAAGACATGATCGTGTACTTAGTTTGCCTCGTTTGGTCATTACGAAATGATAACTATAGTGCATCTCAACTAAATTATCACAACACATGTTGATCAAAGTAATTGTGGGATTTGAATAGATTGTCATTAGAGGATGATCAGTCCCTACTATAGGTTAAACCCCGAAACCAAATATTAGATAGTTCAAGTTAATTGATTAATTTAATTAAATATGAATGCTGGAAAATCCATAACCCTAGTTCAAGTCATTCATTGATCGAGTAGAAATATAGTCTTCTCAAGATTAATTATCCATTAATTAATATTATCATCCTTAGATAAATTACATTCCCAAATATACCTCTGCAAACTCTCCTCTTAAATAATAATTATAATTAGTTTAATCCAGTTAATACAAGTCCCTGTGGGTTCGACATCTAGATCCCAAGAGCTACTATATTACTTGTATGATCACGTACACTTGTGTGTATGTTTGGACGCCAAAAGTTTTTGGCACCGTTGCTAAGGATTTGGAAATTAATTTTTGGGTTAAAAAATTTCTTTTAAATTACTTAAGTTTTGTATATGTAATTTTTTTATATATAAGTTTTTGTAAAATTATTAATTGTTATGGTTTTATTTATTTTAAAAAAAGAAATACTCTCTTCGATGACATCTTTGCATGAAAAAAGTGTGGAGTGATAAATATTCCTGTCTTATGAATGCTTGTACTTATTGTAGAGGACCCTACTTTTTGCAACAATGCCAATACATTCCCGAGGGTGAGTTGTGTACACCATCTCTATCTTGTGAGTTTCGTGGTGGCCATTGGAATGGATGTTTGGTGTATCGTTACCCAACCCCAAATCTTGCTTTATAGTATGGATTCATACAGGAAATTATAAGTTCAATATGAGGATCTCTATAGGAGTAGGGATCATACAATAACACACTTGATAGAAGGACAAGTGAAACTCCTTCATGAGGTTGACAGGTTTGGCTTAGATATTCACAACTTAAAAGATGAGTTGAGTGCAACAATAGATGTGTTTGACGAATAATAATTCAGCTACAAGTTTTGTGAGGATGCAAAGTTACTTATAAGCCAAATTGAGGAGTTAAAATGGTAGGGGCTTTTACTTGACCATAATTTCATGAAGTTTCCATTATTGAGGAGAGTACACCAAAATT
>JBDJHY010193950.1:0-11772 GCA_039654485.1 Withania somnifera | reverse complement strand
GTTAATTGTTGGTTAGTTTGAACACTACTCTTCGAACGAGCATATTTTTTATTGCTAATGGCCATTTTAATATTTGATAAGCCAGTTGTAAGAGTTTCACAGAGATCCCATTTTCATATCATTCTGCATTGCCCAAAAGGGAACATGTTACAATATAAGAAAACAAAATATTTCACACTTGTTAGTTTGTACCGTCAACATTGATCAGATAGATTTTCTAGGGATTTTTGCTCTTGCTTTTAAGTTGATTGAGTTGTAAATTTATCTCATACATATTAATGTCGGGTTACATCACTACATATTCACTAAGGAGAAATATTACATGAAGAAATACATTCTCAAAAAAGGGGAAGTCACGTGTTTGTCATAAGCAAACTAACAAGATTTTGTGGCACATAATCAAATGCGGGATTAAATTAGCAACATGGAGCAGAAGGGAACCAGACTTGCTCCCAAAATCCAGGCAATCTGAAAATTCTCCAAAATTCAGTAGCTCAGCTATTAAATTCATTTTGCAAGACTTCTGGATTGTGGGGATACAATTGTTGCACAAATAAGTAGTTACACAAATGATTCTTAGTTGAAGCAGATGCAGTAAGAAAAGATATTTGACCTGAAATTATTTTATAGCTTTTGCTTCACTCAACAATGAGAATACCAGGAATAACGAATAGCATTTTGAAACAACCCATGTCCTACAATGTTAGTGCGACATGTTTAGCTGCCGTCTTCATTCTTCATGTGCTCAGGTTCCAATTTATACATGAAGATAGTGTGATGCCTAAAATCTATGACATATTTCTTTCTAGATAGAAATTTTATCGCTCTCTGCAAGGTTTCAGTTAGCATTTGTAAAATTTATGGTTCTCTGCAGTAGTTGAATACAAAATCAGTTTCCTTTCCTCATGAAGTTTGCTTCTGCTTGTATTTTAAAGTTATTAATTGCAACATGACTTGTAAGGTATATTCATTACCTTTATGAAGTGGACTATCATAATCCTCCCATGGAACAACACCCTAGATCAATGCTACTTCAACCATGAAATCATAGAATAGTTCTTTAGGCATCACTGGTACTCGGGCAATCAGCTAGAGATCAATAGTGGCATGACTCGAAGATAGACGCATTTGTGTGTGTTTGATGTGGTTCTAACATAGCGAGGATTTAGGAGCCAAGATGTGGCATGGTAATATTGTAGTTGTCAACTTCGGTGTTTATACTTGGTAGTGGAGGAGACTGAGTGGCAGTGACTATGATGGAAGAATATCAAAGTGCAAGGATAATCTCATACTATATAGCATGGAACCACTGTTCCAGTGCCTTGTTTAGCTAGAAAATAGTCATTCCTTTTCAAATTCCACATTGGATACCACAGAACAATTTGCTGGATAATACAATATAAAATGTGATGCCAAATGGGCCATCTAATATTAAGCGCCCCTGGTAGCTCTAGAACCAATCTTAAACTAAATGAGGTGGTATGAGATCAAGCCAAGAGTATTAAGAATCACTAGTTGGCTCAAGCTTGACTGTGAATATCGTGGATACTGAATAGGACCAGTAACGTTCAACAAAGAGTGAAACTCCTTGAGAAGAGAATCAATAGCTTCCATAGACTATGCAGACAGAAAATTCTTCCAGCAGTATGCATATCCAGTTAGGTCTCTCTCAGCTTCCAACCCTCATATGCTTGGACGAGAGCAAGATGGTCACTAAAACTGTGCAAAAAATGAGCCGTAGAAGCCTCTGCAAGCTGAAAACAACAGCTAGCATGTCTCGAAACCACTACTGGTCTCTCAAAGAAAGTTATGTCTGATCCAACTAAGAGAGATAAAACAAATAAGGATTAACAGAAGCAAGGAACATTAAACATAAATTCATTTTTTACTTAAGAAAATTATCGAACTTCATTTTTTAACTGGACTGATTGATTTCAGTGTCTAATCAATCCAGTTTGTATTTAATACCTCACATTCGGCTAAATTTGAAGGTTGACCACGACTTACAAGGATATTTTCTGGACATTCACTAATATTGGACTAATTACAGAATCCTCATCTAATTACACAGTATAATTACTTCTTAATGTATGCTATAAAATGAATATAGGTTATTGATGCACCAAAAATTCAACTACATGTAGGCATGTGCTGGTTATATACTAGCATCAATATTGACACATTTAATTATCAAGCACTTAAAATAGCATGATGGTTTATGCACCAGCTTTAATCATAATTAAGTTTTTTCGAAGGATGTCTCAAAATGTAGGTCTGTAATTCGACAAACTTGATCTCCAAAAAACTACATCTTCGTTTCCCCTACTTGTGTAGTAGGATTAAGAAAAATAGGATTGAACTTCTCCTAAATCTCACGAGTTCAGAAACACTACCTTTTAATTTTTCCACATTAAAAGATAGATACAGAACAATCCATTTTAGTTTTCTCAAGTAAAATATAGACAACAGTGATGCAAGTTATGATGTTTTCCAGATACTGATGCAATTTAAATTTGTAGAAGGTGATGTTATCTACTACCCATGGATCGATCAAGCGTCTTACTCTAAAGCAACAATTAACTTCATAATTAGAAAAGCTACCCAAAAGCAAGATAGGAGGACTAATAAGGGTCACCTATGTTGCTGGAGATGGTACAGGAATGGTACGAAAAGATAAAATCCAATGAGAGCATTTATATATTTACTCTTTTAGCATAGAGAGACTAATAAAAGGAATCGACCTGATATCTTGTTGAGTTGAGGTTCTCAGCCTTCTGTTTTTCAATCAGCTGGCTTGTAGTTTGTAGTTTTACCAATCAACTTCAGATGCACAACCTGAAAAGAATTTTCCGTGAAGAATCGCTAATTGTTCCACTGACATTCTTTTTTTATGAAGTAACGACTAGGAGGTTACGGGTTCAAGCTGTGGAAACAACCTTTTGCAGAAATATATGGTAAGACCGCGTACAATAAACCCTTTAGATTTGGCCCTTCCCCGGACCCGCACATAGAGGGAGCTTTAGTTCTCCGGGCTGCCCTAAATCTAAGTGATGAAATATCCTAGCCATTTATCTTTTGTATTTATTGACAGAGGGGAACAGGAGATGTTTTGATTGCATCTCAATTCCAAATTACTTCTTGAAGGCTAGATGTCTTACAAACCAATTGAGTTGGTTAAATTGACCCCTGTAAATTGCTTAGACCAACTTTTTTAGCTCCCTAGATTTTACTTAATTTACTTATCTCGATGGTGCACTCTTGTACTTTTTGCATCTACCTGATGCCATTTAATGAATCTGCTTACTTCATAAAAGTAAAAAAAAATCCCCAGTCATGTAACATATCCACACACAATGCTCAAGTGATCATGCGTGATAACAGACGAACATTAACCACGTGAAACCAGACCCTTAGCATCTCAGTTTTTTTCAATAAAAACATAAATCACATGAAACCAAGGATTATCAATTTCATATACCTCAAAATAAAGACCGAAATCATATTTATCACCATAATAATATAAGAACAGATGAGTTTAGCGAAACATACACAATATTTGAAGTCTTCCGCTCAAATCATTGAATAGCATATTAAGAAATTGATCATTTAAGAAATAGCCTCTTTTCTTTGATTGCTTTTTGGTGCACCCTCAAAATTCTTTCTTATATTTGTAGAGAATCATGTTTTCATGTAGTTTCTCTATATTCTGGTTCACCTCTTAATATGGAAGCTTTCATCCCCATTGTTAATATTATCATTTACCTAATCAAAGAAATTTTTTATCACAAACTGTAAGAAAGTAAAGGAATAAACCGCAGTACCTGAAGTAGCTTCTCTACAGAGGAAGGACACAGGAACTGACTCAACTTCCCTTTTTCATCATTCAAACACCGTTCAACGTAACAATACCACCTCCAATTAGATGACATAGAGAATAATGGTTTGTCAGATATAAGAAATTGTATGACAAACAAATTCATCCAGCACACTGCTATTTTTAAGACAAGCATAAGAGACCTTCAATATATCATCTATTGAAGAATAGCTAGGGAGCCACTCAGGGGCAAATCAAGAGTAGCAACTGGATGTATCTGTAAGCAATTTCTCCTCAAACATGTCATAGCACGCTCCTTTTTTTTTTTGCCCACCATTTTCCAAAAACAATGTAGAGAGGCCGCGCAGTAGGCTCCTGGTCAATTGGTTCCTCTCTGCGCTCTTCACTTATCTACATGGGCACACTGTATATCACTAGATGTTCATAGTTGGAATCAACAACAAACTTGACGTGCTACTTAAAAGTACCAGTAAAAGTGCAAAATCGAAAAGTTTTGGAAGGAGATCACAGCAAACCTGAAATTGACAAATGAAAATCAGTATATTATGAAGTTTCTGCATCCACTAAAAATTAAACGAGTGATGATTTCTGTAAATTATACAGAGACATTTACCCGATTCCAGAAACAAGAAAGAGCAACCTCTTTAAGAGGTGCAGAACTTTTCTGATCGGTGCATTTTTTATCAAGGTAAAGGAAAACCCTCCAAGACACTTCACCATTGCTTTATAATTTGTCCAGAAAAGTAAGGATTCAGCCAACAGAGCGGTACCGCTCTTATCTTTCAGAAAAGGCCGAACCTAGAAGCAAAGTGAAGTAATATTCAACATAGGATAACAGCCAGTGCTAGACAAGGAGAAGAAGTTGCTAATAATAGGCAAACCCACATTCATTGCATTACTTTACTGCCAATGCAACTGAGAGCTACTAAAACTGGATATCTGTTTTAGTCAGCAACCCACGACGAAAGTTCAAGATACAAGAAGTCAAGGAATAACATTTTTTCCTTTCACTAAAACAACCTCCGATCCAGAATATATCATTGAGCATATATGTTAAATATTATAATTTACTTAAGTAAACAATTATTACGACCGAGGTCGACTGCGTCAATGAGCATATCAGATCACTTACTAAATCTGACCACCGAGTATTTCTCTTAAACTTAAGCTGATCAAATGGAACAGTTTTCATGAACAACTGAAGCTCTTGAATTGCAAATCGGCTTTAATTGGAGCATTGAGCCTGAACTAGAGCTCAATCCTTCTAAACAGAAAAACCCCACAAAAAAGGACTATTTGCGACACACTAAAGAATTAAACTGAGACTTGCAATATAAACAAGTTCGCAGATGATTTTTAAGAACAAGAAACAAATTAACCAATCCTGAAGATTGAGAATCTAGAGGTGGATTTTGCATTTACTAGCTTACTTTAAAGAGAATTTCTGGAAAGCAACACAGTAACATTTGAGGATTCCGTTTCATAAGTACTTCCTTCGCATTTGGTTTGCATTAGAAAGGGACTGTTTCCTAAGATGGCACCATTATTCAGAAAGTCTCAAGCAATATATAGGAATGCTACATTATATTATTTTGAGTTAGATATGACATCCTTACACACTTTTTTCGTGATTTTCATCATTGTCTTCTGTACATCTTCTAAGCATACGTGTAATAACTCGAATTATTTTCTCTTCAACTCTGTGAAGGTCAAGTCATACCTTTTCTTAAAGCAAGTACAATCAATTCAAAGATAAGGGAGGGTGTGTTTCATATGGAGGAAGAGAAAGGCTAAGGATACAAACATTGAACCAAAAAAGAGAAGCATATAAAGTAGATGAGAGGGGAAAAAAACAGGATGGCTGTCACTAAAATGCAACATCACATTCATTGATTGCTTAGCTGCATCCTTTTGCATATACCACTCTGTTAAATAGAGAGCATTAACCTTTTATTAGGATACTCCAGCTGCCGAAAGCTTTTAATAAATGCTCTCGACCTTTTATTGATACAAAATTAAATCAACACAGACCCCGCTTTTTATTGACTCTTGAGATGATTGCAAAAACAACAGAATCAGTGATCACTAAGGTCTGTAGACCCCTTAAAACAAATTCTTTTAAGTGTTTTCCTTCCAGTTTAAACATTTTAATTCTGTTCTTATAGGCTGACATGGAAGAAGCAAAAACACAAGAAAATGCAAAACTGCAATCAGCTTTGCAAGAATTCCAACTTCAGTTCAAGTAAACAAAAGAAATGCTTGTCAAAGAACATGAAACTGCAAGAAGGGTGGCAAAGAAAATTCCTATTGTGCAGGAAGTTCCTGTTGTTTATTATGAAATGATGGACAAACTTACTATTGAAAAGGAGAAACTAAAGGTAGGTTTGATGAAACTAGGAAATTTTAAGTGTACACGACTTGCTTGTATTCATGGGAGTTATTTGCATTCCTCTTGTGATACTCCTTTTGGTTTTTGATATTAGGCTTTGGTTAGCTCTCTAGAACAGAAGACTGATGAGACAGAAAAAATATATGAAGAGACAAGCAAGCTTAATGAGGAGAGGTTGAAGCAGGTGATACTGAGAGTTGTTGCTGATGTGGGTCTTGTTGTACGTATCTTTCTTAGACAAAAATTTTCTGATTTCTAGATAAGTGTATTAGCATTCATTTATCCATGATTCAGTTAACATGTAATAATATATGCAGGCATAAGCTGATGCATACAATTGATCTTTTATTTTATCCATTTGTACATTTAGCTAGGTCCTTTACTCAATTAGTCTGCAAAATCTCTTATTACTTGCCCACATGATGAGAAACCAGAGGAAGTCGACTCTATCATCCAGGAATGGGTGGTAACACTTGAAAGTGAAGGTACTTACAACTAGCTAAAGAAGGTACAAACCAGTATGTTAAAAAACAGTAATAGTACTGTTTCCATTTTTATTAGCCAATCTGTTTGTAATTAACTTCTAAGACATCCGCAAAAGTGCATGTATAATTTGTTACTGGTTCAGGGAAGAAGCCAGCTGAGAAAAAGCATGTAGAGGAAAAGAAGGCTGAGGAAATTCCAGCAGAGAAGAAGCCAAAGGCTGGGAAGAAGCTCCCAAAGGAAGCCGGATGTGACAAGAAGAAGAAGGCTAAGAAGGGCGTTGAAACCTATAAGATCTACATCTTCAAAGTGCTGAAGCAGGTGCATCATGATATTGGAATTTCCAGAAAGTCTATGAGTATAACGAACAGCTTCATCAATGATATTGAGAAGCTTGCTCAGAAATCATCTAGATTGGCTAGGATCAACAAGAAGAATAGCATTACTTCTAGCGAGATTTAAACTGCTATGAGACTTGTGTTGCCAGGCGAATTGGCTAAGCATGCTGTTTCTACCTAAGCCTTGGCATCTAGAGTTAGTTATCCCATATCTCTGTTGGTGTGAGGTAGCAGGTACTCGGTGTAATACTTGAGCCATGAGCAATCTGACCAGGAAACCACCTTAAATAAAAAACGAAAAACAAGAAGGATAGATAACTACCCCAAAACATTGACATTTAAACAACTGTGATTCCAATTTCCAGTCAAGGTTTACAAAGGGAGGAGAGAGCATTTATGATATGAAATCTATTGTTGGATAGTGCTTAGTTATGCAGAAGAGCATTCTCTTACCTACCACAAACAGAGCCAGGCTAGGACCAGCTGAAAACAATGCTAACAGTGCTAGAAAAATGACAATCAAACTCATTTCTATACTTGTGCTGAAGAAGAACTACCACCAATGATGAAATTAACCTGGTCATTGCAACTTTTAGCATAAATATATTTAATCAGTATTAAGTTTTTCTGCTTTCCTTTTTTAAGATAATTTAAATTTTTCATTAAACAATATGTTGAAATCTACAAAGTTTTCTGGTTATACATTCACTAGGGCATTTACCCTTTACACAAAAATACAAGAAATATAAATTATCTTTTTATGCTTGCTACATCATTCTCGCTATTTTCAGACAATCTTCTGATATATTCAAATCCATAAGCACTGAAAGATGAAATGATTTGAGATAACCCATTATCCGCGAATAATAGAGAATCCATTCTTTACAAAAAAAAAAAAAAAAAAAAAGATATCAAGTAAACTTTGTACTAAACCTCCAGATTGATTGGATGAAGAAAATGCACTATTCTAAAGTAACAATCCACCAGAAAAGATCAAAGCAAGAATTCCATAGAAAAGAGATTTTGGCCATGAAAGGGTGTTGCCGAGAAATGACTATGCAATACATTTCATGGAGAAGATCGTGATCTTTCTTCCCATCACATTTTCACACACTACCTTTGTAGAGAGTGATAGCGTGTGTACAAATTCTCAGGTTTAAAATGGCAAGTAATACATCCAAGTGGATCTTTTGGCATGTAATTATTAGACATTTATACTATAGCACATTTGTACAGATAGATACAATTAATAATACTACACCTCAATCTCAAGCAAGTAAGATCATCTTACTATAGGAAAACAACAACATCAACAGAGCTCATCAACAACTAGTCCCAACTATTGTGTATCGCCTATATAAATCTTTTACTTTTACTATGTTCTATTTTTCGCTAAATATGAGTGGGTTCAAGAGATATAGGTATTTCAACATAAGTTTCTTTCACTATAGCCTTCACACCTCCAAACTGGTTCACATGGAAGCGATTTCTGACATGACTAAATCGACCTTCTCCAATCTATGGTGCTGAATGTTATCGTTATTACTCTTGTATGATTGCACATCAATTAAACCAACTATACGGACCTTAATCATGGAAACTGATCCAGTCAATTTTTTTCTCCAAAGAAATTGAATGAGAAACCAAGAAATCTGCAACTTTAGTAATATCTCACTTCCCTATGCGATTATAGCTGTGTATGTTTTTTACTGTACAGACGTAGACGTGGGCGTGGGCGTGGGCGTGGGCGTGGGCGTGGGGGGTTTAAAATTTGGACGGAAATTATAGGGCCATACTTTTAAACCGGATTTCTTTTTTTTAACATCCGCATACTATTCCATCGCTATTATTAAATTTAAAAATAATTTTTAATGGTCTGAGAAAATAGATGTCGTTATGTGTATATTTTTAACAATTATATTTATATTTAGTTATTAAGAATTAATCGTTAAAAGTAAGATTTCTTGTAGTGCTTTCGTATGATGTTAGGAGGAGTGTTTATAGTTCAGTCTAAATGACTTTTGATTAAAAGTAAAATTAAATTAGCTTTGTTAATTTTTATAATTAAATCAAATGAAATTTAAAAAATTATTATTCATAATAGTAAAACATGAGATAATTATTTTAAATAAATATAATATCAAAAAATGTTAGAAAAAAATCATGTTGTCCATTAATTTTTATTTTAAAAAAATTTTTTAATAACAATGACGGATAATGTGATTTTGCTCATCTTTCTTTTTTTGTATGAATTTTTTATTAAAATATTTATAAATAATTTACTTTTATTTTTAATAAAAATAATAGACAATAACTATGATGTTCATCACTTCTTTTATATTTAATTTATTTCTTACAAAACACCGGGCATTAATAATTATCCGTCATTTTTTAGTTAAAAGGTCAATAATATAAAAGATAGCATTAGATTAATTTACAATGTTTGTCGCTTTTTCTTTTACATGAAAGAAAGGGGAAGGGGATATTCATTTTTTCCAACTCCCATATACCCAACCCACCCCAATTTTCCCCCCAAATTTCACAAAAAGTGTCCGGATCTCTCCCTCGCCTCCATCTCCAACGAACCACCCCACCATTGTCGCTGCTTCCCTTCTTGATCGGACAATCTTAAATTGTTTCTGTTTTCTTCCTCTTTTCTCCTAAACTTTCAAAATCAAAGGTAAGTTTTATTTTTTGAAAATTTTTAAATGTGTGAATGTGTAATTTGATGTGTGATGAGTCCGGAGAAATCACCAACATAATAACCAAAGCAAAGCACGCCGAATAACAATGATCACCAGCAATATATGAGAATGCCTACAAAACAAAGCCCAAGGTGGTCCCGGGGTAGTTCTCTGATGCTTAAGTTAGTCTTAGCACTAAGAATTCCAAGAATATTTGTGAGTGGTATAGTGAGCGTACCTTTACCTTTCTTCAATCGTGATATTTGTAGAAGTTCTCTGTAACAGCCGTCTTAGTGGATGCTGTAAATGGGGGATAGTTGTCGTAGTGGTTACAGCCACTTCCTTTGAACAGTCGTGGCCTTGTTAAGGGGCGAAATCTATTTAGAGGAAAAGCCTTAGTGGGAGCCGTTACTGCTTATTTGTTATGCAATTACTGGTCATTAATACTTATTATTAATTATAATTAATCTTTTCTACTGTTATTCTATAGTAGTGTAATGACCCTCATGGTCATTTATGATAAATACGCGACATTTTGCATTCTAGAGCATTTCGGTAGTTGCCCCAAGTCATTTATGACTTGCTTGGACCAACAGCTCGGATCCCTGGCGACTCGATTGAGAAATATCTCGAATTCTCTATTTTAGAGCCTAAAAATAAGTACTCATTGACCAAATTCAACTTTCCATCAAGACGATCTCGAAATTTAATTCCGACAGTTCCATTAGCTCTAGAATACCAAAAAAAGTCACGATTGACCTTAAATTTATGTTTTGGAGGTTTCGTTCGCAAGTTATGCGAAATTGTGGATTATAGTTAAGTTTATGGCCTAAAGAGGAGCTTGAGTGGTAATTTGATGTTCGTAGTGTCGGATTGGAATTATGACACTTCCAGTAGCTCCGGAATGATGATTTTAGGCTAGGTGAGGTATTGGTATAGTTTTCAGACTTCCGTTGCATTTTTGAGGTGTTGGTGGAGAAGTACACTTTTGGGCTACATGTGGTTTGAGGGGTCATTTTGCATAAACAACCTCAGATTTCAATTTCATCAATTCCATTGAGTCCGGAATATCGTTTCCATATTATTTGCATAGTTGGATTGTCAAAATTGAACTCTGTTAGATCCCCGAACCCCTGAATGGAAATTCCAAAATTTTGCAGCAGCAACTTGCAACTGGTGCTGGTGCTGGTGCTGGTGCTGGTGCTGGTGCTGGTGCAGGTGCAGGAAATTAGCGCGATTGCACTGAGCAAAAATTCTTCCTCCTGCACGATCGCAGTAAATATTGAAATTTCCTTAAGCGTGATTGCTCCTACATAGTGCGATCGCGGCATACCATGCCTGGTAGCATATAAATTCCTGTATAGTTTCCCTTTATTATTTTATCAACTATACATCGTTTCACTCTATTCCTAAGAGAAAAATAATCCCCTAAACAACCATTCAAGGTCAACGAAAGTCCTCACAACATTCTCTATTGATTCTACACGAAATTGGGTGAGTTTCCTTCTCTTCTTCTTCCTTATTTTTCGTAGTTTTCCACCATTAATGGCCTAGAGTATGAAGTTGAATAAATCATCCCATAACTCAATTATTTTCATATAATTCTCCATTAATTGGATATACATTTCTCATAAGATTGTTAATTCATCATAATTCCAACGTTAGATTCATAAAGATGGAATCTTTAAACCCTTTAGGGTCAATTCTATCCAGGCTGATTTGAAGCCTTTCCCGCGTTTGCATTGTGCTCAAATTTATAGCACAGGTTCCTGGTACCGTTCAGAACCCCCAAGTGAAATTTATTTTCAGTTTCGGCAAATGGTCCCTACAAGCCCGCCTTAGGCCCAATTTTAGGCCTAGTCTGGAACTTAACATAAAATACACCGTTAGACTCGTATATATAGAATTCATTGGCGTGAGTTTCAGATCGTTTGGAGAATGTTTTATATCAATCTTAGTATGATTCGTGATATTGCAAAGCTTTGTCATCGGACGACAGGTAGGCTCCGTGGGGCTATCTATGGGTTTATAACTTTAATAATT
>JBDJHY010193933.1:0-11773 GCA_039654485.1 Withania somnifera | reverse complement strand
AGGTAAAAGTAGTATAACCGGGTGCTCGATACTATGTCAAGGCTAAATCAGTGAAATCATTACTTATTTTATTATTTTAATCACCATTTATCTCCATATCTGTCATGAAGTATCATCATCATATCATAAATCTCAACATTAGCCCTCAAGGCTCACATATCTAGCGGTGATACTATCCAGCCCCAATGAACTCTCATCGGAGCCATAGCTTGGTCTCTCCTTGTTATAAATGCACAGAGAAGCAGTAATATATAAGCATATTCCATATAAATATCATGTTGTAATCACAACCTATGCCCTGCACAGGCAACTGAATAAATACTAAAATCTCGGTCATGTTTAGAACAGGTATCAACATAACCACAACAACAATCAACGGATGAAATGAAGGTACGGGGATACTATCCAACTTAGCTACCCATCCCGAGGAAGCTATTCAGTACAACTAGTAAAACCGTAAACCCATAATTAGCCCACAAAAACCTAACTGTTGTCTGACAACAAAGCTTACAAAAATGCACAAATTGCACTCCAAAGGATATTAAAAGAGCGATCTAAAACTGTCTACAATGAATTCTATACATTAAAACGAGTCTAACAACACAATTTATCCAAAAATCTAGACTGGGCCCAAAATTAGGCCCTAAACGGGCCTAAAATGGGTCTACGGGTCCCGCTTGCCGAAACTAGAAATAAATTTAACCTAAGGCGTTTCCAACACTACCAGTAATTGATGGTTGAAAGTTGAACGCAATCCAAACTCGGGAAGGGCTTCAAAACTGCCCGCAAAGAAATTCTCAAAAAGGGGGTCAAAGGCTCAAAGAAATTTACAGCGTATAATTGTTATTAGGAATAATGTATACACAATAAAGGAAGAATTCCAAGTACATATATAAGTATGGAAACATGGTTTCCTCATATCCAAAGCTTTGAAGCCATTAATGGTGGAAATAAAGAAGTTCAAGGAGAGAGAAGGAAGAAAACTTACCCAAAGATGAAGAAGAATCGCAGGACAATGATTCTGGAATTAACAGATCTTGAAAAGCTGATAGGGAAGGCCTTTTCACGTTAGCAACTGATTTGATGGAAATATTCTTGGCTTAAATAAGAAGAAAGGGCATTTTACACCCTTTAATAAAATGTCATTGGGTTGGTCAGGGCCTAAGAGGGTCTTTGGGCCCAACTCTGAAAATTCTGAAGGAAACAAAAAATAAATTAAGTATGGAAATTGGCTAAACTGGAGGAAGGTCTCCAACCGAGCCAAAATATTTTATACAGCTACTAGGAGGAGAAGAGAGAGGACAACGAGGTGAGTCTGGCAATGTGTTCGCCTCATTGGGTTATCCGGGGTGCCGGGATGGCTTACCGGGATGCTGGATGTCGGGATGGCTTACCGGGCTGCAGGGTGCTGAAATCAAGGAGAAGAGACTAAGAGAAAAGAGGTCCGGAAGAAGAGAGAGGAGTAAATAGATTCGGTGTCTGTTCTCCGAGTACACCGGTATAGGGCAATCAATCCGGTTGCCAAACTGGCTACCCGGGGTGCCAGGCTACAATGTCCGGAGCCGGGCAGGGTACCTGGCAGCTTACCGGTCTGCACATACCGGTATGACCTGCTAAAATGCCGAAATAGAATAAAACACCGGGATAGCATACCGACATGCCAAGACAGAACAAAATTTCTGCAGAAAGATGCAGATTTCCAATTAAGTTGCAGAATTGAAGCAAAGTACAAATTCAATAAACCTTATATGTTTTCTGAGTGGAAAACATATTTTAGACTCAATGGAATCAATGAAAATAGCATTGGAGTTCATTTCTATCCAGAGAAACCAGAAAAACCAGACTGCACCAGAAACTAACAGAACTAATATGAGCAATTCTCCACCAACACCTCAAATTCACAACAGCATGCCAAAAAGTCAAACCAACACCTCTCCTAGCCTAAATTCATCATTCCAGACCTACTGGAAGCAATAGAATTCCAATCCGATACTCCGAACATCAAGTTTCCACACAAAATCCGCTTTTAGGCTAAAAATTAAATAATTTCCACATAACTTGCAAACGAGGCCTCCAAAACACAAACTTAAGGTCAATCTTGACTTTGTTTGAAATTTCGGAGCTAATGGAACTGTCGAAATTAAGGGGTCGTCTTGAAGGAAAGTTGACTTTGGTCAACGAATACTTAACTTTAGGCTCTAAAATAGGTAATTTGAGATATTTCTCTACTGAGTCGCCAGGGATCTGAACTGTCGGTCCCAGCAAGTCATAAATAACTTGGGGAAACTGCTGAAATACTATAAGATGCAAGAAAATGCGTATTTATCATAAATGACCATAAGGGTCATTACAATATCCACTACTAAAAAGGACTTTCGTCCCCGAAAGGCAATCAAAGCATGGAAAAGATGGAAAAAGAGTGTACCTGATGCATCGAACAGCTGTGGATACTGCTTTCGTATCAAACTCTCGATCTCCCACATAGATTCCTCGATCAAACGGTGACTCCACTGCACCTTAACCACTGGAATCTCCCTGGACCTTAGCTTCCTCACTTCCTTAGCTAAGATCTTCACTGGCTCCTTAACAAAAGACAGATTCTCATCCAGCTACACAAAAACCTCTCGAACATTGGAAGTCAAAACCAACTAACTTGTAAATTAGATATTATTAATTCATAATATATAGTTAACACAACCTCAACCGAATCTACTAATCAAGACTTTGAAGATTTTAAACCATAAATAAAAAAAATTATTAGAATTAGGGGTAATTAGAAGTCAAAGTCAAGACATAGATCAACAGCCTTTACAATAAGAAACCATAGTGAAATAGTATGACGAAAAGAAAGAGCAATACTAAATTATAAAAGAGTATTTGTCTCATTGCTCCTATTTTTATAATAATGGGGTCCAACTATTTTTCCCAAAACTTTAATAAAGTGTTTTTCATAATTTAGAATTCCTACAATTTTTATAATTTTTTTGTTTTGTATAATTTATCTAATATATCTAAAATCTTTTTTGCAATGCATGGTTGTAATTTTATATTTTATTCTCCTATTGTTACTTCTCGGAAATTTATATAATTCCTCATAGTTCCATTGATGTATACTAAAACGAAATTCTTATAATTTCAATAGATGTTGTCTATCCTCCTTTGAGAAATTAGTGGGGCAGTCTTTAATCCAAATGACATTACTAACTATTGAAAATGTCCTTTCAGACAAGTAAAAGTATTCCATTCTATGCTATCTTTATGCACTTGAACCTCCAATAATTAGATTCGCAGTTGAATTTACTAAAGATCTTTCGTCCTTGAATTATATTAATTCAGTTTTGCTGGTATTTTATATTTGTCTATTATAGTATTATCATTAAGTCTTTTATAATTTATTATTATTCTTTCTTTTCCTCGTACTATTTCACTATGGTTTCTTACCACAGTTTTCTAGTATTACAACTCCAATATGTTGTAATCCTCTTTTAAAATTATATTTTATTTACCTTTAGAATATGATTATTCGATAATAGAAACAAACGGTAGCTTTGAAGGAAGCGGAGTAGTGTTAAAAGCAAAAAAGATAAATATGGTGATAAAAGGAAGAAATAATACGCGCTTACCAAAGTGGTAACTACAAGGAAAAAAAGGAAATAGTATACACTCAGAAATTTAAGAAGTAGTTTATGGCCTAAATAGTTCTAGATTATACATCCTAAATAAATAAAAAATATTAGTGAGAACGGACTGTGAGATAATAGTAAAGTTTCATAAAAACAAATGAAAAGAATAGTAGTAAAATAATATGTCTTAATTTCATAGATGCTACTTCAATTTATAATATTAGAATAGTGCATATAAAAGGAAAATAAAATAATTTACTAGACCAACTTAGTAGACTTATTGAAAACTAATGTGTTTACATCTTTCGGAATGAGTACAGGAAAGAAGATTGAGACTACAACGTCTCAAGCTACAATATCCCAAGACAAAAATTCTCAGGTCTTATATCTACATATTTACTGAGCAACACTCAGTTCAGACCATAAATTACAAATTAAAAAAATGGGAATATAATAATTAAAGAGAAATTTAATGATAATTGAAATCAGAAAATAAAAATGAAAATTGAAGATAATAAACCAGAAAGAAATTATGTTGAAAATACAGAAGTAGTTGTTCTTATGGTTGTAAAATACTACCAGAAAGAAAATTTGTCGAAAATACAGAAGCAGTTTTTCTTATGAATGTAAAATCCTACTTGGTACTTCTTCCCTTAGAATCTAATCATGTAATAAATGTATCTCTCTTTTGAACTAATACATACATACATACATGTATATATATATATATATATATATATATATAACTTTTGTTACCTTGTTCGTCTCTTTCCCCTAACCTGCGTTTCTTAAGAACTGCTTTTTTAACCTAACCCTTGATATCAACGTCGGTTAGTCTCTTTCCCAGACGTTCATTTTTCTTCCTAGAAATTTTCAGGTTAATCCATCGGAGTTTCTGAAGAGATTAAAAGACAAACAAGACAAACCACTACTGAAGGTAATAATTTGAAAAATCAAAATTTATTATGCAACAATATAAGATTAAATTTTTTAAACATGCTTTTTATAATAAATATATAAGAGAGATATAGATGCTTTTAGTAGAAGAACTGCTAACATGATACAGTTTTTGGAGTTTTCCTTTTTGGGAATTCTCGAAGAGCTTGATCTAGGAGATGAAAACTGAACACAAACTTTGTACAATTCTCTAACACACTCTTTTATTTAATTGAAAATTAAGATACTCTCTTCTCTCTTGTCTTATTATGCTCTCTTGCTTTCTTCACTCTGTCTTTCTCTATTGTAATGAGGGTATTTATAGTTGTGTTTTGCGGATTTCAAAGACCGATTTCAAGTGAAAGTTTTTTAGTTACATGCCGGATGCGCCTTGGGCCCATCATCACATGTTTTTTTAAAAATCTTCTCACTTATTGTCCTTCTTGTCTTTTGATGTCATCACTAATTACTTTTGTCTTTTGCTATCATCAGTGGTTACCTTTGTCTATGAATGTTTTCATTGCTTATGTCTATGTGTCCAAATTGTCTTGCTACTGAATCTAAAGTCATTCCTGAGTCATCTTCTGGGTATGAGTCTTGAGTAAACTGTCATGTAATATTATTTTTTGAGTTCCCTGTTGACCTTGTTTCTGATTCTGGCTTAGGATTTTCTATAACTATTTTCTTTTTCTCTTCTTTTAATAATTTTCGGAGTGTGTCTCCTACAATTTTTTCTATTTCTCTTTTGTCTTTTTTTTTTCTTTCTTCTGGAAACACCCTTCTTTGTAATTATGAAAAATTTTGCTAAGGATTTCTATCTTGAAGTTCCTGGTTCATCTAACTCACAGGGATTCTCCTTATATTTTTTGGTAAAATGTCAATCATCAACAAATTCGATATGTATTTACCGTTAACCTTTTGAGCCAGAATAGCAATATCCTAATCCGATGTAGTGGATTTATTTGCATTCATTTGGGAATGCACACCCATCATATATCTTTTTTCAGAGATGGAGAACTCTGAGATATTTGTGTATTTGGGAGTCTAATTTTTGATACTGGATTTCTTGGGTTTGGTACAATCAAAATGGAGAGTATTGATTCCTTCTTTGAGTGTTGTGTTTTGTCTAAGTAACTCCTCCTTTTCTCATAAAAGAATTTCATTTCCTTTGTTTGATCTTTTAAAAGCTTCAGTTATGGAAGAAGAATGGCCACAAAATATGATTTTGTCTGTGCTTTTTGCAATATTGTACTGAGAAAGAAGATTCTATTTTCTTAATTCTAGGGCTATATAAAAATTTGGCCCAAACTTTCCTCTTGCATAATCCAATGCTTCCTGGAAATCATTGAATCTTTGTACAGGTAAATTATTGAATCCTTTGTATAAAGGAATAGGATAGTCTTTAACAGAGTCTATTACTTTTGTCCAAGCCTTGAGTATGCCTCTTGTTATTTCTTGTATTACAACATAAAAACTATTTTTTATCTAGATTTTTGTCTATTAAATATTGGCTTAAAGCCTTTATTACTGCAATAAAATAACTATCGCCTCTAGGATTCTTGTTATATGTTATCCATAAATTGTCTATAAAGCATTTTTGTTGTTTGTCTACTACCATGTCAGATTTTAGTATGAAACTTATATTTGATTCTGGATAACAGATCTGATTCTATTTCTCTGACCATAATCTTTCCAATAGTCTTATTTTCTAAAGAAATTTGTGGTCTGAACTGAGCATTGCTCTTCAAAGTTTGTAGATATAAGTGTTGAAGATTTTTTCTTGGGATGTTTTAGCTTGAGACATAGTAGACTGAGTCTTCTTTCATGTACTCGTTGAAAGCTATAACTCATTAGTTTTAATAAGTCTACTAAGTTGGTCTACTAAATTATTTACTTTTCCTTTGATACACTCAAGTATAATATTATATATTGAAGTAGCATCTACGAAATTAAGCCACCTAAATTTTTTTTTCTTCACAATATATTCTTACTAATATTTCTCATTTATTTAAGATGTGTAATCTAAAACTATTTAGGCCATAGATTACTACTAAAATTTTCGAGTCTATACTGCTCATATTTTTTCTTTTATTTATTTAATGGACCTGAGGGGCCATTTCCATGATTCTTGTGATTTATCTGCATTTAGAGTATTCTTGTAACTTTTGTAAGTCGTTTATGACTTTCTGGGACCAGTAGGTTGGTTCCTTGGAAGTTTTACGATTTAAATTCCTTTAGATACTGTTACTTTGTGACTTACTCAACTTATATGATCCTAAATATCCTTTTCATCGATTATGTTGAGTCTGAACTATCAACTACATAAAATATTCCATATATGAATTGTCGAAATCTAACTCTATTTTCATTCCAATCCTCAACTATTAAAATTAAGGCCTATTAGGCGCCAAGGCATTGCGATCACGTGGCCTTGTTCGCGATTTTATAGCCTAGACCCTATTTTCATCGGGATCGCGTAGTGGTGGGCTACGATTGTGTAAGCTAAGGTGATAATGGGTCGTGATCGCATGGGCATACTCTGCGATCGCGTGACCAACCTGATAGTCATATATATATTCCTTTCTTCCTTTTAGGATGAAGTTTCATCCTTTTTTTTTTCTCGAATTTCCATGGAAGATGATCTTGTATAAGTTTTTATAGAAGTTTAATTTGCAATTTTACTCCATAAAATCAGATCCCGATGGTTCTATGATCGGTTTTACCAGATAATTATTCGTGTTCACTGTTTTGATAAAATTTTCTATATTACACAAACTTTTCAGGAATGCATCTTCATTTTCTTCCATCAGTTAAAGCCCTATTTTGTACCATATGATGTATGAGAGGTGCTCTACATGGTGGTAAAATATTTTCTTTTTAAGTTGTTAAGGTTTTCAGACCCATGTTTAATCGAATTTTGACCCCGCTATTTATAAAACAATATGGGTCTTGTCTTACTCCTCTTGACTTGGGAATTATGTTTTTCTATATTCATTTGGTGTCGAGATTTGTTGTGGTTCTCTGCTTCTCCAAGTGCAACTTTTGAGATTTCATCCTGCACCAGGTAGGCTACGGTCTACTTTCTTTAGACTATGAATTAGAGTAGTATTATGATGGTAAAGAGCCAGCTCGGGGAAGGGACTACTAGGAGGAACCCCGATATGTAATTCCTTATGGCCTATTTAGTTTTCTTGTAGCTTGGTTACTCACCCTGGGGCTGTATTATGCTAACCGCATGTTCAAAGATAATTATGGAACATAGTATGGTTCGGGAGTAGTATAACCTTCGATACATATTGTTTATAAGATGAATTTGGAATGTAAACTGATTGGGAGGGGATTATACTAGAGGATAGATCTTAGTAGCTATCCCTTGATTTAGGTTGGTGACTTTAGAGCCGATCTAGGTAGGCTGATTATTTTTAAGCTACCTGAGGTACTGCGTAAGATTAGGATGTATGTAAACACTTAGCCGTAGATATCCAGATACGAATTTTCTGGATAGTTAGCAGCCCTATGTGATGACATTATACCTCGACGGACATGGATTTTCTAGAAAGTTGAAGCCATGTCCGATGATATTGTGTCCTAGTCCGATGCGAGCTTGAGAGTGAGTCGTATTAGGCTGATCTTTGATAGCTTGATGATTTCCCTTGAATAGTGTATACTTGGCCCTTAACAGGCACTATATGGGAAGTTGTGTCATCTTTTGTACGGTTACTTGTGGATCGGGACCGTAGATGGGCTAGGAGAGGATGTAACATTTTTAATAGGTCTTGGCAGCTATCCCATAGATTCTAGTTAGCATCCATAGACCAGTTTATCCTACTGATTGGTTCTGTGTAGTGAAAATGCATTAAACATTTCAAAAGGTAATTTGATTTTAAAATAGTAATAACCAGAAATGATTTCGTATATACTTCTATATATCTATGAAACAGTAGAAGTATGGAGCTATTTTTTTGCATCACTTGATCTATTTTCTCATTAGCACTCGGATTTTTGGGTATTGCCTACTTGGAAGCTGTTTGATTTCACTGTAGTTCTGATTCGTTTGTTTGGCTGAACTTGAGTTCCATTAAGATATGATATACGGGTTTATCCTGAGGCTTGGATTTTTTTCCTTGATGACTATACCATTGGCGGGCTTATTATGAGGTTTTTATAGGGGTTTGAGTCCCTCTATGAGCCCTGCTGACTTGAGTCACTATGCTTAGGTCATGATGTACCGCCCTTAGAAGGGGTATACGAGGGAGTAGTGGTATAGGTTTTGAGTCCTCCATGGGTCTTGCCTTACATGCCTTATTGCTAGAGGAGGAGCGTATGGGGTAACCTATTGTGACAGTTACTTTGAAGTACCCCTTTGCATTGCATCCCTACGCATTGATTTGTACTTTTCGGGACTTAGTGGGGAGTACCTGTTGGGTTACTTGGTTGCCTGGTTATACCTACTAGTAGTATAGTATTCCAACTGGGTTTGTTTTATAGTAGGATTTTTGGCTCTCTCTATCTCTGGGATGTTCAATTCATGCATTTATTATACTTGCTGTAAAATAAGCTTTCCATTGGTTGTATTCTCATATTGGTCCTTCCTTATGTGTCGCATTTGGTCATAATTTGCTTATGGCTCAAGCTTTGTGTGTTATACCTTAATAGCGACTTTCCTTTATGAGATATTACTGCAGTTACCCTTTTCGGTGGTACATTACGTGCTAGTACCCTACTTGCTTTTGATTGCTCTTTGCCTCGCTTATGCTTACTTTTTCCCAGTTGTCTTATGATGCCTACTAGGTACCCATTGTTTTTGGTACTCATGAAACACTACTGCATCATTTTGTGATGCAGGTCTTAGTACGAGTCATCAAGACAGATGCAATCGTGTGAGCTATTTTAGTGCTTGTCATGAACTGATTTCTCAGATCTTGATGGCACCTACTATACCACTAGTAAGAGAACCAACCCTGTAGTCTGAAGCCAAAGAGGAGGACACCTATATCAAAAGCAGAAAGAACAAGTATAATAAAAGACATATTAATTATGTGTAAGTATAAAGAATCAACAATTCCCCAAAACCCGGTATCAGTGTAATACAAAACCTCTAAGTACAAAACATGAATTTAAATGTCTAATACAAATGTATATCCAAAAATACATGGAGATCAATCTCAATACTGAAGAGAAATAGGAAAAACTCGACGCCAATTTCACCCTAAATATCTGAAAAAATAATAGAGTCTACACAAACAGTGGCCTATGAATCAAAGTTGGGTACCTGTACTCGGATTTACACATGGAAAGAGTAGTATGAGTACAAGCTACCGAAGCAACTTGTACCAAGTAAGATTCGAGGGCCCACTAGGCACAAATCAATAATAAAAACAGTAAATAATGGAAGACACTAAAGTAGGGTCACAAAAGCAAACAGTATACCATGAAAGCTAGCTACTCATATAGGAATCAAGTAACAAGTAGAACATATCATCGCTAGCTAATCATATAACAATATTTCAGGAAATGAATGAAGAAGTTCTCGGAACCCTTGAAACAATATATGTGAATAATAACAACAATAATCAAGAACCAAGTAAAAGATAGGGAATGAATATGGACAGTATACCAGTAACCTCAAGTGTGGGAAGGATAAATAACTACAGGGTATCTAGAAAAATCATCCTGCATAACTAGAAAGTCTCAAAATTAGCACAACAGTAACTAAAGGGTAAATCAGCAATATAATAAATAAATTGAACATAGAAATCACAGTCACCTGTAGGCATCCACATACTACCAGGGGTACACTGAAGAAAACAAGTATGGAAAAGTAAATACACACAATGAAGTATCAAGTCCTGTGTATATTTTTCCTCCAGTACCTATAGGCCTAGCAGGTAGAATCCATGGAAGGCTACCTTATGTGTTCCCGGTATATCCCTACTCTGTCCTATACCTCCTCCTTATCGCATAGCCTGCAGGCAAGGTCTATGAGGTGTACCGACCACTTATAATCTCTAACGTCATCATAATCTCACATCCTATACCACAAGCCGCACAGGTACCAACGTTAGCATTCAACACCTCATCTATATCAATAGTCTCAATAAGTCACAATATCAACAAATCATGGAGTCCCATGCTTAAAAACCGTAATATCGGTAGGTATGGCATCCCCAAGCCTTAATGTCATGTATTACCAACGTTCTCAATGGAACTGTATCAATAATACTCCAAAATAGTAGATGTGACAGTATCAAAAAGCTGTATTTACTGTCGTACAGCGACAGACTCAAGTGTCAGTGGCTGTACCCACTGTCGAACATAGTCGGCCTCATATTCCAACATTAATTAGTCAAGTGATATTTCCTGGTGCCAGGGTGTAAAGCCTTGGCTAAGACAAAAAGAAATACTAGTACCAAGTGCTTAGTACACCACCGAGTCTTTAAAAGTTAAAAAGGTCATTTGTTTATTATTATTAGAATATTTCAATTTATTAGTGTATATCATTATCCCTCATTAATACTAAAATCAGTTTCTAGCCTCCACGGCTTAATAATCATATGGAGATACTAGCACAGCCCCAATGCACTCTCAACAAAGCCAATGGCTCAACCTCTCGTATAATGCATGCACAACATACCAGCAAATATATATACATGAAATGACAACCACCTATGCCCCACACATGTATCATTGGACAAATACTAAGTAACAGCCACCATATAAATCCAGATGCCGAAATAGATACCAAATGAGGAAGAGAACGAAAGAATGGTACAAGGTTACTATAATAACCTAAATATCGAACCCATATATATTATTTAGTATAATTATTAAAGTTATAAACCAAGAGAGGTGAGTAAAAACCCCAATTTTCATGGAATTAAATGGATGAAGTTAGTTAACGAAGGTGAGGAAGACTGAGATCTTTAAGGAGATTTTCTGTGGAGTTTAAGGTAGATTCCAAGGCAAATCTTACAAAAATTAGAGAATAAATGAGATAAATTTGGTGAAATACTGAAGCAAAAACTAGCTGGAAACTAAAGAAATATGCCTCATATACTGATTTATTGACCACTTGTACCGATAAATCGGCATTCTCTTGTCACTGGCAAATCTTGGCGGATATCAATTTATCGGACAAAATGTCGATTAGTTGGCATTCCCTGAGATGGGTAAACCTCTGCACTAACCAATTTATCAGTCATTTGACCAATAAA
>JBDJHY010193922.1:0-10213 GCA_039654485.1 Withania somnifera | reverse complement strand
AATGTATATATAAATGATTAAGAATTTTCTGATATTTTTTAGAGTTCTTCATATCTGCAATTTTACATAATTGTATATAACATGATTCGAATGTATGTACAATTTCAGTTTTTGACAACAGCGTTTGTATCTTTGTATATACATTATGCAAATGTATTTGTATAAGTGTTGAAGTTATGCAATTGAAAAGCATTTGTATCTATCATTTTATATATTTGTATATACATGGTTCAAATGTATGTAAAATTTCAGTTCCTACAATGGCAATTTTGTGTCTTGTATATACATATATGTTTTCAAGTACCTTTGAAAACGTATATATTTTGAATTTTGATGGTCATATATATTTTTAAATGTATCAGTTGAAT
Organism: Withania somnifera; assembly: GCA_039654485.1. Lineage (NCBI taxonomy): Eukaryota > Viridiplantae > Streptophyta > Magnoliopsida > Solanales > Solanaceae > Withania > Withania somnifera. The sequence goes on along the minus strand of JBDJHY010193922.1, from coordinate 9,845 downwards.
TTATTTTGTATTTAAAAATTAAATAAAAAAGTGAGATATTTGATGTTTATGGATGAGATGGAATGTTCATTTAAGAATACAAAAGATCATGAAAATATTTTTGGCATGAATCAAGGAAAAGATTTCAAAAAAAAAATCTGTGGAGTAATTTTAGAGCTTAAAGTTAATTATACAATTCTGTTGGAATTGTATACAACCTTAACTGTATTTGTCTATGAAGTACATGTATAGATTGTAATTAGACAAAGTTTCTATGAGCCCGAATGATATATTGTAATTAGACAAAGTTATACTATGAGCACACTATTACTTGTTAGTTAATGACTATTTAGGCCTAGACACGACCTATACCGGATGGCCTTTTATTGTCATAACCCTAGTTCAAGTATTAGTAGAATTGGTCGAGGACCTCATTTAACATATAGTAGAAATATAAAATTTGTAAGTTTACTTTCAGATAAATTCAAATGCATGAGTCTGAGGTTTTAATAACTTCAAACTAACGTGTTTATAATTTAGCTTGTCAATAATATAATTTCAAACAATATAAAAAGGACACAAACTTTAATTATGTGTGTCTGAATTTTGGCCTAAAACTTTCGACATTGTTTATGTAAGTTATATAATTATTGGCAACGAAAAATTGAATAACTAAAAATTCCAGAAGTTTATGCATAATGTTCCGATATATTCGCATGAAAATTCTTAGGGGCTGCGGAGAAGGAGCTAAACTTTGACAACACTTGCTACAGATTAAATATTGGAAAAATTGAATATGAATTAAATAGAAAGATATGCAAAAGAATGGCTAATGGGTGCAATTACTACATTGGATATACTATTTACACTGTTAATAGTCACTTAATCACAATTGGGCCACTTAACTAAACCAGCATTATAGCTAACTGATATTGTTATAGTCTGTCTCTTAAGATGAGAATGAAATTTATCTTTTATTTTGATAACAAATTTGATAGCTCAAAGTTATTTTAGATTCTTAAATTTGATAGTTTCAAGGTATGTTAGATCTTTTTCGTTTGCGATTGAAGGAACTCAAAAAAGAAAAACTTACCCAAAAGTCAAGTATAGAACCCATGATATCAAATTATCACAGAAGTTTGTAACAATATAAAAAATCACAGGTTTTTAAGTAAAGCCCATTTACTCACGGATACTTCTCCTTTAACCTTAACTTACACTTAATTCATTAATCAAAACCACAAACATTCAGCAAATGTCATCGTATAAAGAGCAAGTTTTCGCACCTTCATTTCTCCACCGCATTTCCCATCAACCTCTCATCATTGTTTCCTGCCAACACCAACCACCGCAACTGCTAGCTGAGAAGTTAACACATCGCAACAGTCAGTGAAAAATGTGTGAATTTACATAATATTTTTTTCTAAATTTTGATCTATAAAGTGTGCGAAGGATTTTTGTTGTTAGGTTTAGTGTTCCTTTTTTTATTTATGCCTTCGGAGGACATAAAAGTGGTGAGAGACTCGAATGTGGAGAAAATTGTAAACCTTGCTAAAGAAGTTGGGATGTTGTTTCCGGTGGAGATTTTCGCTGGAGCAATAGTTGGACGAAAAGGGAGAGTGGGCTGGTGATGGTTGTTTGTTTCTTGATTGGGTGGTTGTGGTGTTTGCTGATTGTTTTCGTCGAGACGAAGAAGAGGGACATGGTTTTGATTTGATGTTTTTGTTGATAGATATTGCTGGGTCGTAAAAATAAATGGTTGGTCGAAGGTTGTTGTTTTGTCAGAAATGGAGCTCGCAGGTGGTGGTGTTTCATTGGACCATGTATATTTCTATGAAAACATATTTAAATTTCGAAATGATCCTAAAAAGATAAAATTTTGAGGGAGAAGATACAACAAAAAAATGTATATTTAAGATTTTTCTTTTTCTTACAAGATATGTTTAACAGATTTTTTATCAATTCAAAGTATCCTTGTGAAGATACTTTAGTTATTTGACTGAATGCATATCTTTTGATGGTGATGGTACATGAAATAGTGTTATTTTAACTGTATTGTGTAAAATATATCTGTAAATAAATGCTGGTTATGGTATCGTATAAAAAGTTCTGTTGTATCTATAAATAGATGTTGGTGGTGGTGCTGTATAAAATAGTTCAGTGTTGGTATTTGATAAACTTTAAAACTAAAGTTTCAGTGATAAAGATACTTGCCAGTTTAGCACCTTAAATATTTAACTAAGATACATACATCTTATTGAAAATCTCAACATATTAAATATATCGGTCAACAAAATTAAACAGTGTAATCATTAACACAAATACAATAATATGTATCTCAGTCGTGCAGATACTTCAGTTTTGAATTATTTGGTTGTCTCGTAAAATGTATGAGATTGACAGTAACCACCTTATATATTTAAAAAAAAATACATATATTTTAACAAAGATATACAAATTTGATAGTTTAGCAAATTGATAATTCTTATTTTAATTCGTCAATTATGAAAATGTATCTTAAGATAGCATGATTTTTTTAACTTGGCAAAAATACATCAAAGTAAAATTTTGAGATTTTTGTTATTACTAAAACACATTAATCTTTGGCTTTAAAATGCCCTAGACGTCAATCTATTAGCTCTAAATTGCCCTTATTTTTAACACCCAATTTCAAAAATAAAATTAATAACTTAATTTATTACGTTACACGTTCCTATTAGCTAATTGTCAAAATTAACCTAATTAATTAATTTCAATTCAAAACCTAAATCCACCTAATAACACGTATTAGCCCCACCTAAAGATGGTTCCTTTTCGTTATCTTCTTCACCTCTTCTACCAGTATTCATCTCCTCTTTATCAAAATACTTTTTTTAGAAAAAAGATTAGTTAAAAAAAAAAAATACTTCTTCGTCGAAAATAAAAAAGAAATCGTAAATAATATTTTATACTGATTGTTTCCTTCCCGCCTCCAACACATCGACCCTCAGGCTCTACCACTCCTCAATCCAACCCCAACCTGCCACTGCCAATCCTACTGGTTCTTTTTACCTCTCCTAAGAGTTCTCATTTTTTTTAAAAATTCAAACCATAATCTTAGGCCTCGTTTGGTACAAGGGATAAAGGATAATAATTTCGAGATTGATTTTAGGATAAGTTTATTTATGAGATAAATTGTATGAGATAATTTTTTCCGAATTAGTTATCTCAAAATCGTAGTGATATTTTTATCTTATATTGAATTCTGAAATAATATTTATTCACAATCAAGGATCCCTTAAAGTTGGAAGATAGAAATATTTATCATTTCAGTAAATCTATTTTGTCAAATCAATGGTTAAAACTTAAAAACAAGGTGGAATGTGATCCAAATATTTGAGTGGATCAAATTTGACAGGTGAAATCAAATTATTAATTCGTGTTTTCTTTTCATTTCTTTTTAACTTAAAGAGAGGTGGCAATGTAGCTGATATCCAAAAGAATAAGGTACAATTTGACAAATAATGTAGGACAAATGGGCCAAATATGAATAAGCAAGTTATGGTCGTCTACAAAACTCTTTTTCCTCCTTTTTTGGGAAGAAAGAAAATCTGTAAACCCTTTACTATCACACATCTAGAATTTCCTAAATCTATTTTACACTATATTATTACAATAATTGCCAGTGAAAACCTATTCACAATAAGGAATTCAAATTTGACACAATCCTTCATACCAACAACAACCAGCCTTTTATTTTGCTCTTCCCAATACAATTAGGCAACACGTGTTTTTTAATTTGTAAACATTTATGTCTTTTAAACTGTGTAAAAATAAATATTTAAATTGTTATAAAATTAAATAAGTAAATATACATACTTTATATATCAAATCTCACATAATTTGACATGTACTATACATGCATCTCATAATTTAACATGTTAAATATATGTATTTTTATGTGATCTGATACGTAAAATAATATATATTTATTTAGTTAACTTTATAATAATTAAGTAACTATGTGTACACAATTAAAATCGAAAAGTATAGATGCCAAATAAGGCGAAAGAGAACATTCACTTATTATGCCAATATTTTGGGTAAATGCCATTTTATAGCATGTTTCGAATTTCATCCGCTTGGTCAACCTAGCCATTTTTTCTTGATTTTTGTACCTAATTTAATTTGGTCATACCCAAAAGCCTAAATTTGCTGATCAACGTGTTGAAACACAAATAGATCAGTTCTTGAGGGGAATTCCTTCATACCCATAGCTTTTCTGGGGGTTTTCCCTTTTTTTTTTTTATTGCAAGATCAGTAATTTATTCCAAGATCTGATCTTTATCAAAGAATTGAAGATTTTTTTGGTTAAAGTTCAGTTTGAGGCTATGAATTTCAAAAGCATGGATGAGTTTTGGCCATTTTACATGAACCAACACTCCAAACCAGCAACAAGACGTTGGCATTTTGTGGGCACACTATGCAGTGTTTTGTGCCTGATATACACAGTGATGTTCAATTGGTGGTTTGTGATTTTTGTGCCATTCTTTGGTTATGGTTTAGCCTGGTACAGCCATTTCTTTGTTGAAAGGAATGGTCCTGCAACGTTTACACATCCGTTTTGGTCTTTATTGTGTGATTTCAAGATGTTCGGTTTGATGCTTACTGGCAAAATGGATAGAGAAATCAAAAGGCTTGGTAAAAGACCCGTCTTGTAGGTTGATTGATCCTTTTTAGTGAGGTCTCTTCTTTTGTTTAATTATATACTTGTAATGGAATATGCAAGTGGTTTTTATTTTTTATGTTCAGATTTTCATGTTGTTACTAGGTTGCCTTAACCTATAAAACTTGAGGCACAAAATCTGCAAAATTACTTCTTGTCCGTTTGTTTTTCCTGCTATAGCTCAAAAGAAGTTTAGTCAAAATAAGATTAAAAGGAAACAACGACAATAAAATAGCAAGAAGAACAAAGCAAATGAAACAAGTAGTAGTAAAAATTGATGAATAAGAACAACCTCTTAATTCCATCCTCTCATCTTTGCGGATGACTTGATGATATTTTGCCAAGGATGTTGAGGGTTCTGTAGGAAGAGTAATGGAGGCACTTCATCATTTCTCACATGTAACAGGTTTACAGGCTAATATTGATAAATCCAGTTTGTATCTTGGTGTGGTGAAGGATGAGTTGAAGCAGAAATTGTTCAAGACTTACAGGTTTTGTAATAGGTGAGTTTCCAATTCAACACTTTTGGACTATCATTATCACCTAAGAAATGGTCTAAGCTGGAATGCCATAAAATAAGTGTGAAGATCACAGAAAGAGTTCAAGCAGTATCTACCAGGCATCTGTCCTCTGCAGGACTACAGATTGTTAATTCAGTCTTATTTTCCTTGCACAATTTTTGGGGATCTGTTTTAATCTCACGTCAAAGTGAGTTAAAAAGAAGTGAACAAGAAATGTAGAGAGTTCTTGTGGGGAAGCTCTGAGGCAAAGAAGAAGGTGTCATTGGTGGCATGGGAAACTGTATGCGAACCAAAGATCTAGGGTGGACTTAATAGAAGTATCTAAATATTGGAATATGGCTTCTGTGGGTAAACTCATCCGGTTAATCATGGAGGAGGACATCTTGTGGGTTAAATGGGTGAATGGGGGTGTGTCTCAATAGAGGTGATGACTTTGGGACTTGTGCTACACCAAATTAATAGTTGGTACTGGAAAATTTTAATGAAGATCAAGACTAAAATGGTAAGTTGGTACAGGGATGATCACTACTGTTTGACAAGTAATTGAAGATAGTGTCGCAAGGATACATGGAACTGATTAGTAGAGCGACAACGATGGAGATAGCTTACTTGATATGGAATAGAGTTACTCTTACAAAACATAGGTTAATCTTATGGTTGACTGTCCAGGGTAGGCTGATAACCAAGGAAAGAATGCAGAAAATGGGCATAGGTAATGGGAGTATTGAATGTGTAATGTGTAACAGTGCAGCTGCAGAGAATGTTACTCATCTATTCTCAGAATGCTCATGGTTAGTTGAAGTCCGGATGGCGTTGTAGAGGCGGCTGAGGATACATATGCTGTGTCATGGAGTGAAGGACATGCTCAACCGATTCAAACAGAAGCATTGGACAAAAATTTAGTAGTAGTAGTTGCTGCTTATGCTGCAGTAATATGTCAAGGCTGGATGGCAAGGAACTATAAGTCTATAGAAATGTCAAAGAAAATAGGAATTTCGTAGTTCAACAGGTGAAAAGCGTAGTTAGGGAGAGGATAGATATATTCAACATGTCAAAGAAGTATAGGAGAACTAAAGAGTTTTTTCATTGCATATGTAATTAGATTGTTGAGGTCTGATTCTGCTATGAGTAAAAGATCAGCGATGCTCTTTAGGTGTTCTGCTTGTCGGTATGGTAATGTTTCACATTCTTTTGCCAAAAAAAGAAAATCCAACCTTTAATGTGATGACAAAAGAAGATCAACGCTCAATTTTGTCCATCTTGGAATTGTGCTTTAAAGTTAAATGCAAAATGTGATATTCGAGAACACAGTTTAAGCATCAAACTACAAATTCAACAATCCTACCCTCACTTTCAACATCACGAGATAATCAGAGCAAAGCTAAAACTATAGTAATACCAAGTAAAAGAGTTTACTTTCCGGCATCATAATGTAAATTTCCTTGCAGAATCAACATTCCGACACAATGTACTCCATTAATAACATTAACGGAAACAATTTCATTCAAATATAACAAAAAAGGGGTCAACTCCGGTTCACAACCATTCTTGCCGTACTCAAGCACATGCGGTTATCAGACAGAACAAGAAAATATTCAACTTCACAAAATTCGGTGTACCTAAATATCTATATTTTACCCCCACACATACCAGACTTGATCGTATAAACAGATTCGTGTCTGACCAAGGTAACTTCCTTTCTCAAGTACTCTTTGTTCAAGAACATCCGCTCAGAGCGACAAAAATTTTCTGAATGTCATATTTGAACCATTGATGAAACCCAGTATCAGCAAGTTGGTACTCAACTCAGGGTCCAAAAAGGAGTGACTGCTTCATTTCTTCAACCTGAAGGAAACTTCTTGTCATATAGGTGACTACAATATCATAAATCAGTGTTCCGCGAAAATGATGGTAATGGCATGGCCTCCTGTGGACGAAGGATGACAAGCACAGCCAACATTCCCAGCATAGGGAGTACAAGAATCCATTTCAATAGTTTATAATAATGCATATGGAATGTTAGAGAGAAATCATCTGAGAAATATAGCCCGTTCTTGTCAACCATCTCCAACAAAACAGTCCCAGCAGTCCTCACACTAACCGTTGGGAGCATAATCCGATGTTTTCCAGGACGGTCGAATACCTTATTTTGCTTAATAGTTCGTTCCCCTTGGTAATTACCAGGAACTAACAAGCTCACCTGTGTCACAATGCAGAAGAAATGACTGATTAGATTTTAATAGTATACCATGCAGGATGGACAAAGTACATGAAAGCTATTTACCGTGACATTATAAGGAGCTTGAGACCCAGATGGGTATCTGTATTTATCAACAATATCTATTTCAACCCAGAAAAACTTGCCCTCTTCATCACGGAAAGCTCTTGAAGATGGAGTTGCATAAATCCCCTCACGATCATTACAGTAAGCAGCATTATTTCTCCCTTGATTAGGAGATCTCCAAGCCTGAGAGCATAACATTCGAGTATCAATATCAAAGAACACAAACAATTAAGCAAAAATAAATAGATCAAATTTCTCACTTGCCTTGAGGGGATGATGTGGAGCAGGCGTGGAGAAACACAAGACATTGCCATTCATGGTGGTTACAATAAGATCAAGATCATTGCCACCATCAACATTATCAGCCAAGACCATGCTGTATCTGTGCCGAGCAGAAACATATACCTGATTAAATATAGGTCTACAAAAGAAACAGAAAAAGAAATCAGGAGAGAGAGAGAGAAAAAGAATGGTTGTCTTACGAAGTTTCACCAATATCTACAACATCAGCACATGATGTTGGTCCATCTATGAGATATAAATAACCATCAAATGACATTGTGACAATTGTAAGCCCTTTTTTCTTCTCCCCACGTTTGCTCAAGTCAACAAGAAGTACTCGATTCATCACCCTACCATGAGTCCTATAAGGATATGGGCCGACAAATGAGCCATCTTTGCCACTCAGAACATATATATTCCCAGAAAGTGTTGGGACAACCACATCTGTATGGCCATCCCCATCCACATCGCCAATGACCGGTCCCTGAGGAACAAGACTCTTGAGATGCTTTTCCCAAATTTCTGTTCCTTGTGCGGTCCAAGCAGCAACATTTCCATGTGAATCTGTCGTAACTAGTTCAATCTTTCCATCGTCATTGATATCAGCTGCAACTACTGCTCCTTGGATTTCAGCCATTTCGAGAGGAAACTTCTCCCTCACTTTGCCTGATGTTGAAGGTCATTAGTCTTCAAAAGGTACAGCATAAGAACAATCATATGAAGCAGAGCAGGCAAGAGTTAGGAGGGGTGACACATATACTAAAAAAGAACAGGCAAGAGTTAAGAAGGCGACACATACACTAAAAAAAATAAATGAAAGGACAACACTTCAAAAACTGACCGCCACTTAGGGAACGTGTATGATTGTCCATAGGAGTATTGGTAAAGCCCCACAAATTCTAATATTTAATCTGGGCTACTTACAATCTTAATGGATGATTTAATTACCCCAAAGTGTGCACAGACACACAGGAGGGTGGTAAAGTATTTAGAACGTGTTCACAGTGTATGGTGTGGTTTGGGATTTGGTTGGCAAGGTAGGTAGGCCAAAAGTACCAAAATAGACGATGAGGCAGGTGGTGCCACTAATTGTTTATTGAAGGATGTTTAATTTGAAAACGGTGTAATCATGCATGGATTGTGTTCAAGTATGTTATGTTAGGAATGAAAGTTTTGAGGCATTTGGTGTCGGTCATTTTCCTACAAATTTGGGGTGTGACGGTATCATGCTTGTGAATTTACTGATATTACGTATATCATGAGTGATGTCAGATCTTATAGACTTAATAGAAGAGGAACCTATCAGGAAACAACATTCTTTAGATGATACAAAGGAAAAAAGAGCAGCCCGGTGCACTAAAGCTCCCGCTATGCGCGAGGTCCGTGGAAGGGCCAAACCACAAGGATGACACAAAGCATTATAATTACCATGACAGGACAGGGTGTGTTAAATCAATGATGTGTTGCTTATGATGGAAAAATAATTCAGATCACATGGAAAGAACGTTACAGTGCTAAGGTGGATAAAAGAAGCTGAAAATTACTTCTGAATTTTTTTTGTATTGAAATGAATGAACTGAATAATGGATACCTAGGATTCATATTGCTGAATCAAATCATACGAATGAGGTGTAGTGGTCGATCGATTGATTGACCGACTTAAACAAGACATCAGCAACACAATAAACTTAAATGAGGATTACCGTTGTGATCCAACACATAAAACAAGCCATAGGAGGTCCCAACTAGAACGTCCATATTCCCATCACCATCCAAATCAATTACTGTAGGAGAAGAGTATATATAGGCACGGAAGTTTCCGTTGTTAGTGCTTAAGTCCAGCTGTGCAGTCCATTTAACTTGCTTGGTATCTAGATTGAAAACAACAATACCACCAGCAACATATTTTCCTATATCAATGTCTCCAATTTCCTTCCTATGCTCCTGATTGTTGTAGTACCTGTGAATTTATGATCCATCAGCCTTTTTATTTTTTGGGGTGCAGAATTGACTTCCAAAAGTACTAATCAGCTGTATATTACTAGCAGAGACCCTTTTTTAGGACTTCTTTTTT
>JBDJHY010193912.1:0-11774 GCA_039654485.1 Withania somnifera | reverse complement strand
GGACTACAGGGTTTGGTTCTCCTACTGGGTGGATAGTAGGTGCCATCATGACTCCGAGAAATCGGGTCGTGACAAGTTAGCAGCTCAGTGTGATGATATTTTTCCATAGCCAGGTGCTAGTTAGGGAGTGAGTTGTAGGTGCAAGTTAGGGAGTGAGTTGTATTGGACTGATCTATGACAAATCCATGTTTTCCCCTATAGGGGTGCTTACTTGTCCCTTAATTGGTTTCCTTTGGGAAGTTGTGGCACTTTTGGTCTGATTTCTCGTGGCTCGAGGCCATAGTTGGGAGGAAAGGATGTACCTTGTGATTAGGGCTGAGCGTCCATTCCATAAAATCTAGTTAGTTGGCTTAGACCATTTTAGTGTATTTGTTTGTTTTGTGCAGAAGCATGTATTAAAGCATTTTAAAAGGTAACTTGATTTTGAAGAAGTAATAATCGTAAACTAATTTCTTATATATATTTATATCTTCCAGGATTGTCCTCATGAGTAGTATGGAACTATATTTTCACACTACTTGAGGCTATTTTCTCACTATCACTGTGATTTCTGGATATTTCCTACATAATGGAAATTGGGTATTATTGAGATTTGGATTTTTTTCTGTACTTGAGTTTCGACAAAGATATGATATATAGGTTGAGCCCAAGTTTTTTACTTTGGCCCTGATAACTATGACATTGATTGTCTTTTTATAAGAATTTTGTATTTGGGATTTTATCCCTTCATAGACCCTCTATCACAGGGCCGCTATACCTAAGATGTTACTACTAGGTAGGACTTACATCATAGGAGAGGGGTATACTGGTGTAGGAGAGGTAAGTATATGGGAAAGCTTTCATGGGTCCACTCATGATAGATTAATGAACTAGGGAGGGTGCATAAAAACACTATTTACTTTTTGACACACTTTTGCATTGCATACATCGCACTTGGTTGCACTTCTCAGGAGTTCTGTTTGGTAATTTATATGCTTATGTGATGGTTTCTAGCTAGGATTGTTTTCTAATGTTCTTTGTTGATTACTTTTCTTTCCTTGGTTATTAATACATTCAGTTGTTACATTCCCTGTATTTTTCTTTCTCTATCTTGGTCCTTACTTGTGGTGTTCACATTGGAGCCCCAGGTACGTTTCACGTTTGGTCATGATCTACTTGTGGCCCGAGTCTATACGTTATACCTTTTTAGTGGCTTTCCTTCATAATTTTTTGTTGATAATATACACATAGATAGTTGACCCTTCACTGCACTCAATAGCTACTACTGTTGTTGCCCTTCCGGTTGTGTATAACATACTAGTGACCTAGTTACCTTTAGTCGACCCTTACCTTGCTTATGCTTCTTTTTCCCAGATGGCATATGATCACGACTTGGTACCCGTTCTTATTGGTACTCATGAATCACTTTTGTATCTTTTTCTGATGTAGGTCTTAATATGGGTCAGTAGGATGGATGCGATCGTGTGGACTATCTTGGTGTTTTTCGGGAGATATAGTGAGAAGTTGACATTCATGTTGGCTGTTCTTCCTTATGTCTCTACAACTATTCTACTTGGAGTATGTATAGTTATTTTTTAGTTTTACCCTATTGTGGGTTGTATTTTGTACCTTTCTGTATATAAAAGCTCTATAGCCATGATACCAGGTTGGGGGGAGTTAGGTTTAGTTGTATATTTTCTTCTTCTACTTCTATTTCTTCTCTTCATATCATTTCCCTTTGCTTTTGGGTTTTTGGTACTAGACCACCACTACATGCTCTGGGCCAGAGATTTGATTGTCTACAGGTGAGATGTAGATTCTATCACAACTCGATTTTCGGGTTGTGACACTTGGTTGCCGCCATGAGCTAGATGTTGATGTTATTTCAGACATAGTCTTAGTCATAGCTGGAATAGTTCATTGATATTAATCCTAATATAGATGAGTTAGTGATCCAAATACATCTCATATTTATTTGTGTTATAGTTATATCACCTGGGAACCTATTATTTATGTGATATAATTACTGTTACCCTTATGAGTTAGTTGTATGGGGGTCTGGCCTCCCATGGACACGGCGATATAGGCTCGCAAGGGGACTGGAGGAGGGGTATATAAGGTAGTAGACATATACGAGTCGAGGTCTCCCATGTGGTTCTACCTATCGGACTCGAGGGTCGGGGTAGGGGCATATAGGTCTTTTTGTACTATTATTTCATCAAATCCTGCAATCCTTGTTTGTCTGTGTTGTTTGTACTGTCTGTTAGAATGGGATTTCATTCATGCTTGGGTTTTTATTATTTATTTACTTAATTTATGTTGACATATACTACTGTTGGCAGATTATTTCCTACAGGCTCCTTGGTAAATTTTACTGTTGGTACAGTAAGTGGTATTTGGCTGGGTTTATTTCATGACTTCCTATCATTCCTTTCCTTGTGATTATATGTGTTGTACTTAGCCTTCTTCAATGTCCTTTTAATTGATGTTACTAGTATACTACAACTTTTATTATTTATTAGTTGAGCATGGATTTAGGTACGTCCTTCTACATGTTTGCCTAGAGCTTCCTTATCATGGCTAGTACCTAGGGTACATTACTTGCCTTTATCCATTTAGTTATCTTTATGTGTTTGTGAATCCTTGTTTGACTTCTGTGACTTTTTTTTATCTGTCTATTTACTGCTCTTATATCTTATATAGTCCTGGTTAGTAGAGCCTATTACATACCTGTTGTTTTTGGTAGTCATACTACATTTTTGTAGATTTTGGTTGCAGATCCTAGTAGGAGTAGTCAACGTTTATTTATGATACAAACCTTGATTTTGTAGTTGAGGTAGAGGATTACTCCAACATCCGAAGTTGATCTTTTATCTTTCTTATTATCTATTTTCTCTTATTGTACCAAGAGAGATGTTGTTTCCATTTTTTGAAAAATACTCTTGTATTAGTGGCTCATTGTATTTGGATTTATGTTTTGTGGTCTTATTTGACCTATTATAGACTTGTTCTTATCCTTGTCCCTTAATTATTTCATTTCTTCCGCACTTATTTTATTATTCATGCTTTACTTTTTGTTTGGGTAGTTCTCCTATAGTGGGATGTAGGTTCCTTTCTGATCAGAAAATCAGATTGTGATATTAAGCTTGGCTTAAGATCAAGACAAGTTTAGAAAAACATAGCCACTGATTTTAAGAGAAAAGTGACAAAAATTTCCCCAACAAAAGCTTACTAGATCTCAAAAATCAATTTAATGAAAGAATGTAGTCTGAAATTTAAATACTCAGCGACCTTCACAATGGCGAATTTACCTAGCCCTTGCAAGATTTTCATACTGCGGGTCCATGGTGAGGCCCATTTTCCACTCGTCAGTGTATCAACAATCTAAATTTCACTAAAAGGTTCATAACTTTCTAAGGACACTAAATTCAACGATTCATTTTGTGTTGGTTCTAATATTTTAAAACACATCTAATAGAACACTAAAAACACTATAAAGAGATTAATTAAGTTCAGATTTAACTATCAAAACATCACACTATGAATGAGTACTCAAACCTTATCTGGGCTCGCCTTAACAAAAATCAATAGTGCAAACTAGTTGTAAAAGATATTCTAGAACTGATGGAATCATCAAAATACCAAATAGAGATCATCTTAATCAAATTATGACTAGAGTACAACTTGTGAACTCCAACCACATATAATACACAAAAAAAAAAAAAGATAAAATCACTACGAAGGCTTCCGAACACAAACCAACAAGTCGTTTGGACCAAAATCCACACTACAAAGCTTACGAGACTTTCAGAATTCGATTTTGAGTTCATTTTTAAAGAATACTGACTTAAGTCAACAATCACAAAAACAAAGGTGTTACGAACCAAAACCTAAAATCGTGGTGGAGCCAACGATCCCACAAATAGTCCAGCCAACTCCTCCGCTAGGAGTGACAAGCAATGGGCTTATATCAGCTAACCAATAGTAATATAAGAAGAATAAAATAAGGTGGAAGATTTATACAACAATATATATGAAAACCTCCAGAACTGGTGAAAGTGAACAAATAGAATATACCACTCAAATAGGAGGTAAAATACAAAACCAGTCTACTCTGAACAAGATAAGGATGAATTGTAACATAACTGGAGAACAAGTGGAAACTCACCGCAATCTCCAAAGTCCACTAGCAACACTACTCAACACAATCTTATATGTTGTGATGACCCGAGCTAGTATCTGCACTACCAAAATGGTTCAGAAGTATAGCATGAGTACAAACAACACAGGGTACCTAGTAAGCATCATCGGCCGACTGGGCTCAATCAAATTCAAGTAACATACAATGAGTAACTAAAATACGTCAGACAAAAATAAGTAATACAGTATAGAAAGTAAGGCATAACAATAAGTAAACAGAAAAAAGTAACTATCATATGACTAAATACTCAGCCTTGCTAAGGCGCAGCTAGTACCCCTAGCTCAAATTGCAAGTCAGTGGAAATATACCTGAATCCAACTCAACTCCACAAACAAAAGACGTGGGTAATTAAGGGAAAAAACATAAGTGTAAAGGAAAAGTAAATAGCAGATAAAATCCAAGAGGTGCCCGATCTCGCCATTGGATACATAGAAAAAAGTAAGAAACATAACCTACCTGACACCCCATCCCATAGGTAGGCACAAATAAGGAAACAAAACCAAGCGTGACTTCCCCTATCAGTCTTCAAGGAACAAACAAGCAATAAAAGGATAGGTGCAAGGAGGTAGAACTGAACTAACACACCCAAACCAGAAGCCATAGGGATTCCACCCCTAACCACTAGATAAGGCCCCACCTGCCGGGAGTGCCGCTCAAAAACCAACACCAAGAACTATGCTCCTCGGGAGTCATCGAAAAAAAGGTCCCACCTTCAAATAACAAGATAGGAACTTTATCCCCGTGGGAGAACTCGCTCCAGATCCATACTAAGTACCCCACCACTACCAGGAGGTTCCACCTCCAAATACAACTTTGGGATACTTCTCTCTACCCCAATACCATGTGGTATACATAGTATAACAAAACCAAGTTCTAATTATATACCTATGAAAATAGCCGGTACCATCCCGTGGTTGTAGGAAAACAAGTCACAAAACCCTATTTTTAGATTTAGTTCATGAAAAATCTTTTTATTATTACCTTTATCCCTCCTAGGCAGTAAAACACACCCCCTATCCGAACCTCTCAACCTCACTGAGATATGTATGCACGCGAAAACAACCAAGGCAAATAGAAAGCACGACAAAAATCTAGGAAAGGACAGAAGCCATTAGCTAAGAACACATCTCACCTGAATAGATATCACAAGCCCAGCATAAACAATACAACCAGACGCCCACCCCCGACAAGGAGGGCACACTTATCGAAGACAACAACCAATTGTGTCCCCCGCACGGACCCTAATTGGGGTAAACAAGTGTAAACGATAGAAGGAAAGGCATACTGACTACTTATTGGTTCCAAAAAATGGTTGGAACACAATAAGTATTCAACATAAGCCCATTCCATAAAGTAGAAAACCTAGACTAGCTGGACGTCGACGAAAAGTTCCCACAATTCGCACATATGCCTCGTAAGGCCTCATAATTTCCTGAGACTACCAAAAATAATAAATGGGTCAAGAGTTGAAGCTTAAGACCCATATTACATAACACAAACCAGGTAAAAAATTAGGCCTAAAAATGGGCCCATGGGCCTTACATCCAAAAAAAAAAAAAAAAACTAAAAATACTGGCACAAAGGCCTCAGCTCAAGGAACTCTTGGTTCGAATTTGAGATCAGACAAATGGAAGATACTCACTTGAAAAAAAAAAGATTATGTAAAGAGTGAAAATATTTCAACAACCAAAAATGGAGAAACAAGTGGGCTATGCACCTGGAAATCAAGGAAAACAACCTCACAACAATAATAAACCACACTACAGTGTAGCTACTCAAGAAGAGAAGAATTCCATTAAATTCTCATACCCATGGATCAAAACCACCATTAAAGCTCCAAGAAAGAAGAAGGAAGGAAAAAACATACCAATTTTTAGATTAAGAAGTCAAGAAAAAGATTTTTGAAATCCACCAACAATTCCCATTGAAAAACTCAAGAATCACCAAAAGATTGAAAGTTTTTTTTAGAGAGAATGCAAGGGAACTTTTGTAAAAGCTAGAAAACAACCTTTTAAAGACCCGATGGTGACTAATATATAGGTCAAAAGGACCGATTAATTGGTACTCTAGATTTATCAGACCTTTAAACGATTTATCAACCGTTGAATTATCAATCAAAAGGACCTATAAATCAATTTGCACCTGTAATTGCTGATAATAATTTCAACTTCAAAAAGGGACCCGAGATGGAAATCGAGTCCAATTTTGACAAACCAAATATGAAAATTGCATTGAAAACACATTCCAAACTTGACGAAATCGACAAAATGACAAACATAGGTCGTTTGAGAAAAAATTCCACCCAATCCAAACTAACAAGAAGGTCCAACCTTCTAACTTATCCATTAAGGAGATCAAAATAACACACCTAGGAAGTATACCAATAGCCCTATCAACCCAAAATTAACATTCCAGAGTTGGTAGAAGCATTAGAATCCCATTCTAACACTCCAATCACCATGCACTAACTTCGATACAATTCTCAACTCTCAATGATCTAAAATTTACATTGAGCTCAAACTCAAAACAAAAATCCCAAAACATAAAATAAAGCTCAAACTAGACCAAAACCACCATTTGAGAGCTAACTGAACTATCGAGATCAAATTTTGAGTGCGTTTACAGAGAGTTCACTCTTAAGTTCCACTATTCCAAAATAGAACTTTTAAAATAGAAAAACTGAGATAATGGACAATTAAGTTGCAAAAGAATCGAGCTATCAGTCCAAGATGGTGAATTTACTTTGGGAAACTCCAGATGTCTCTAAACACTAAAAAGGCAGAAAACTAAGGAAATAACGAAATAGGTCATTACAACATCTACCACTAAAATGAACTTTTATCCTTGAAAGTCAAAAAAAGGGAAAGTACCTGAGGACTCAAAATGTTTAAGGCTTATTAGGCTTGCATACCCCTTACCAAACCTCAGGTAACCTAGCCAAATAGAAAATGCATGACCAAAAAACCTTTTGCATTGAGACTCCTCCAAACACTAGCTGACCAACACCTCCACAACAAGCCTACTAGCACACCTTTCAAGACAACCCACATCTAACATAGCTAGGTCACTCAACAATACCCAAGAACTAGATCACAACAAATGATAAAAGTCAAAACCGTATGGGTAGGTCATGCAAGATGATTATAAACCAACACTCTACTGGAGCTCTCCATAGTATCCGCACTTCTACCACCCTAAAATTAAACCATAACTACTAAACCAACCACACACCAAAAGGCTTACCATAACCGGACCTATTTTCCATCAACTCAGAAACCAAACCACTACTGTCAATAAGCATATTGAAACAGAGAGGAACAGACTCCAACCACCCATTTAACCTCAAGGAGAACATGTCTACCAAGCTACCACTTTTGAGTGTAACCTACACACCCGAAAGCATACTCATAACACCTAATTTTAGAGAAGATCTACCATGTAATCTGAGAAAAAACTATCTCAATATAGGAATCACTAGACAACACCTAGCCAACCTCCCTAAATACAACAACTGACTCTGAAACCACAAGGAGCACTAAAACCATGCAAACATAGCCGGACTAACTAACCCAAGACATCGGCCTACTTGAGGAACCATTTATAAGGACACCATAGAGTCAATCTACCACTTAAAATGGGAATCACCACCTATCAGAACTGCTGTACTATCTCACTCTCGAGTAGATATTCCTTGAAAAATACAGACAAAAAATACAAAGAAGGGAAATAAAATGGAAACATAAGACACAAGGTATAAGTAGTGCCTCAGAGGAACCCAACCTCAAGGCCTACGAGCAAAGAAAATCCCAAACCTACTAGTTCTAAAAGGACCCCATCACTCAATTGAGGTACACACTGGCACGACCATAAAGATGGTCATGGAGAAAAAGTCCAAAACTGCATAGAAGAAAAGAAACTAACCCCTACATAGAATCACAACATGAAAATGCACCTCTATAGCTCCCTGAGTAGGCCCGGGTGTCATGACCCTGATCGACATTACAGATGACCCAAACACTCAATCTACCACTAGGGCCCTGCCCATAGGCATAATAACACTCAGAAACATAGAACTTGTGTTGGTATTTTGGAACTGTTCAGAAGACACGTGAAATCAAACTTTTCTCTATCTAATGTTGCATAGTTAGGTGCGTTCCTAGATCTTAGACATTCTCCTCCACCAAAATTAAGATAGAATCCTGATATTTCTCACCATATAACTTCATTAAAGCATCCTCTAGGAAGGCCCCTCATGCTAAGAAAGGTAAAAAAGATGTAAAGTAATGATAGTAAAAAATTAGAATAGAGTAAGTACAAAATGGCACAGCTAGGTAACATACCAGTTACATCACAATCTGAAGCTACTGCCTCAGTCCCTATCAGGATTGCATAAAGCTTCTGAGGTGACCTGCTATAGTGATCATAAACTCTATCCCTCTAACCACCTTCCCTAGCTCCTCGAGTCATAATATGGCCAACTCAGTAGGTAGTACTTCTTGGAGTGGTTGTACTGATAACGGTACCATGATGGTACCACGTCGAGGAAAGTCTCTCATCTGATGACCCGACTTTTTGAATTGATAACAAGTTCCAAGAATACCATTTCTAACACCCCTGGGACCATCTCTTGCATAATTCATATGGTCTTCACAATGAAAAGACCCAATCTTGTCCTTTGCACGGTCACCTAAGATCTCAACCTAGCCATTATGCCCTTACCATGAACCCCTGGCAGGATAGCTACTTTGGACCACTTTGAGTTCCACATATAAGCCTGATATTGCTTGCTAGAATGACCTCTACAATAATTCCTGCACGTTGACCAGGTACCAGAATAGTTGCCTCTTCTTCCTACCCAATAGACTTTCGAGGTAAGTAATCCATGATTATGGAATGAAAGAATGATATAGAAAACCATCATCCACTCCACCTCTCTACACAAATCAAGTCCTAATCCATCAATGAAATAATGTAACCGATGCTCCTCAATAGGAATTATCTCAATTCCATGCCTCGACATCTTAACAAACCTAATTCAATAAGTTGTGACAGATAAAAAAACCCCACTACAAAGTGGAAAAAATCAAATCTAAACCCTCTCCCAAGCACTACGAGGCACGTACATTGCCATAAAGGCTTGTGAAAATTGACTCCAAGTCATCAACGGAGACCCAACTGGCCTACGATCTTTAAATTCCTCCACTAATAGTTGGCATCTCCCTTGAGTATAATTTGAGAAATCAACCCTGTGCTCATCCGCAAGGAACAAACAGGCAATAAAAGGATTAATGCAAGGGGTAGAAATGAACTAATATACTCAAACAGTAGCCCTAGGGATTCCACCCCTAACCCCATCACCAGGCCTCACCTGCCAAGAGCCCCTCTAAAAAATGAACACTGGGACTATTCCTTCCAAGAGAAATATTTCTAGAGGTCCCACCTCAAAATCACAATCTGGGAACTCCACCCGCTGGGAGTGCTCACTCCAGATCCACACTCAAGGCCCCACCACTACCAAGAGGTTCCACCTCCAAACATAGCCCCGAGAGACTCTACTTTGACCTGACACCTCATGGTATACATAGTATAAGAAAACCAAGTTCCAGTTATATATTTATATAAATAGCTCATACTATCTTGTGGGCGAGGGAAAAAATCATAAAATCCCATTTTTAGAATTAGTTCAGGAAAACCCCTTTTTATTTTAAGCTTTATACCTCCAAACTAGTAACCAACACCACAGGTCCCACCATCTCAACCTCACCATGATATGCATGCATGCAAAAACAACCTAGACAAATAGAAAATACGCTCAGAATCTAGGAAAGGTAAGAGACTACTAGCTAAGCATGCATCTTACCCTAACAACTACCAGTAACCTAACACTAACACTACAACCACATAGTACCCCCGGTAGGTTAGGCATTCTAATAGTAGTCTATCGATCAATACGGCACTCGCAAGAGTGCTAAAAAGGGTAAACAAGGGCAAAGAATAGATGGAAAGGCATACCAACTACTCAGCCATCCCAGAAGTATTAAACATAATCCAAGTATAGAAAGTAGGAAATAGAGCCTACCTGGACACCACGAAAAGCTCCCACAACTCACATGGAAAGCTGGAACAACTTTAGAATTTCCTGGAACAACAAAAAATTACAAAAAAACAATCAACTACTCAAGAGGTGATGTTTAAGACTATATTGCGTAACGCAAACAACTTTAGAAATTGGGCCTTAAAACAAGCCTATAGGGCTCACATGTTAGAAAAATAAACAAAAAATACAAGCATGAAGGCATCAACTCAAGGAACACTTGGTTTGAATTTGAGCTCAATTGGACCACAAAAGGACCTCAATATGAAAAAACAATATTACGTAAAGAGTGAAAAGCATTTCAAGAACCAAAAATGGAGCATCAAGTAGGCTACGCACTTGGAAATTAAAGGGAACAACCCTCAATGATATAAATCTTTGAGAAGTCCCACTATGCATAAAGACAAGAGTTCCAAAAAATTATCATACTATGGACCAAAACCACCAATAAAGATCCACGAAAGAAGAAAGAAAGGAAAATGCTTAACAAGTTCAAGATTAAGAAGTCAAGAAATGATTCCTGCCACTCCAAAAAGAATAACCAATAATTTCCCGTTGAAGAACTAAATAATTGCCCAAGGATTGAAGAAATTTGGGAGAGAAAACACATGGGAAAACTTTTGAAAAAAAAAAATTAAAATGACCCTTTAATGACTAGGCAGTTATCGATTTTTTTGGTCAAAAGGAATAATTAATAGGTACTTGCTGAAATGACCCCAAATGATTTATAGGCCACCAATTTTTTAGTAAAAATATCAATAAATGGGTTTAAAATTTCAATTGCTGACAATACTTTCAAAAACTTAAAAAAGGGATTCGGGACAAAAACAAAGTCTAATTCTCACAAATCAGATATACAACTTGCATGGAAAACATACAACAAAATCAGTAAAAAGACCAATAGTTGTTGTTTGAGCAGACAAAATCCCGCAACCCAAATTGAACAAGAAGATCCAACCTTCCAACTTAGGCACCAGGGTAATCAAAATGAGACAAGACACTCTAGGAAGTATAACAACATCACTACTAGACTAAAATTAGTATTTTAGAGCTGATGGAGAGTCAAAATCCCATGAAGTTGTTGTTTCTTGTGAAAATTGGTTCGGTGGTACTTTATTTCAGTTATTATGATATCATAAAGAGTTGGAGTCTCACTGGGTATGGAAGCATAGTGGTTGTTGTGTAGGTGTTCAGTGTGTGTAGGTTGAGTGGGTTTTGGGGGGTGTAGATCTTCAACAAAATCACTTGGAGGTGTTGTGACTACTCTGATTATTGGAGGTTGGTGAGAAGTTAGGAGGATAGTTTGTACTTGGGAACTTACAGAGTGGGTCCGTTCTTCAATTTTTGTGTGATAGTTCTCACAACTTTATCTCCCCACAGCATGGCAGTGGGTTATTGGTAAACGTTAGGATGTTCGACAGAGTAGTGATTGATTACTCCCTTGGTTTTAGTTTTGAGATAGTTTGTGATCCTTTTAGGGAGTTTTGGTTGAAAGTATTG
>JBDJHY010193901.1:0-11774 GCA_039654485.1 Withania somnifera | reverse complement strand
TATTTTCGGAATTTTCTTTCACTTTTTTGTCTAAACCCATGATGTTTTGACTTATAACAATATAACTAACCTAATCCCTAAATTCATTAATCTCTTTGGCTAAATCAAATTAAGCAAAGTATTTTCTTCCAACTTCTCCAAACATGCAAAACTAGGGCTTTTCAAAGAGACTCCATTATAATAGTTTGAGAGTTGATTTTCATCATCAACTTGCTTCTAATCAGGTATGCAAGATTTTAACAAGGACTCCTTTCATCCTTGTTCCCAAAAATTATTTTCTAAATAGGATTTTGAAGATGTAGAAGCATACTAGAGTTCTTGTTTAATTTTATAAACTATAATTACATGAAGTAATGATTTAATCAATGTTTTTGAGTTAGAATTATGAATTTTTCGTGATGATTATTTAATAATGAAAGTACTCATGACTTATCATATTTTCATAATTGAAGTAAAAGAAGGAAATAACTTTTGAGGTAAGAATCAAAGATTGTTTTCAAGGTTTATTCCTAAAACTTGAATTGAGCATTGAAGTGTCATAATTACTTGACTTACTACATGATTCGAAGTATGAACTTGAAGTATGTCTAAATTAAATATCTTAGATAATTGATCTTAATTGAGGAAGATAATAATTTTATTGCATAATTGAGGAGCTGTGAAGTGAGAAACTAATGAAGAGGTCTAATTTGACTATATTTCCCTATTTTGGCTAAATTAAAAGTTGTAGACAGAAGACTCCAGGAAGGACTAGTGGTTCATTAGAAAATATTCATTAGCCGAGAAGCTTGAAAGAAAAAGTAATGATTGTAATTATATTTTTATGGGAGGAGTATTAGCACTGAGGATGGACAGATGCACTTATAGCCCAACCTACATAGCCTAACGTAGGGATTATTTTTATTTAGCCCAGTAAGTGTCTTTAGTCTAGTTGGATCCACTAGAGAGAAAGTCCTTTCCCTTTGGTAAGGTTAGGATCCCCTACACATAGGGTAATATGTGAACTTCATCCCTTTATGCCTTGAGATATGTCGATTATATAAACTCCCTGAAAGAGAAGAAAAAGTGATAGTCTTAAAAGGAAAAAAGTGAAATCTTGTTTTTAACTAAGTTTTTATCTTTTGTTAAGAACTAATGAATTAAGTTGTATTAGTTAAGTTTACTTGAAATATGAGCATTTTAACTGTTTTTATTATAAAATGTTAAATTGCTTATTTGAGTAAGGGATGAAGTTGAGATTTTCCGTTATGCATTGCATGTACTTATCATTACATTGTATAGCCTATTTTATACCTGATCATGTACTCAGTACATGTTTCGTGTGCTGATTCTACTCTTTCTTTATGTGTTAACCCCTATGTAGATATTGCAACCATCCGGACATTTGAGTTTGACATTACTTGCATTCCTAGAAGATTATAAGATTGGTGAGTCCTCACTTGATTCGAGGGCAAGATATGGAGTTATTTATTTTGTTTATATAGAGCTGGACTTTAGCTTTATTATTTACTATTTCATTTAAGAGACTAGCTAATAAACTCTTGTACTACTGGTCCATTATTTAGCTAGTAGAGGCTTTCAGACTGAGATGTATGTTTTTGAGACTTGAGTTATCTATTCTTTTAATTAGACTATTTATTGATTATTATGAGAAGACCATTACACATCTATTATTTGTTGATATTACTTCCGCTGAGTGATATGGGTAGAGATATGCATGATCTAACTAGTTCCTTCGAGGTTGCTAGGTCAACTTAGCAGCTTAGGTTACCGATCCCGCCTAGGGAGTGAGCCCAGGTTGTGACAAGCTTGGTATCAGAGCACTAGGTTTATAAGGTCCTAGGTTAAGTCTTAAAGCCGTCGTAGGTAAAATCTCAGTTGTGGGTGTGATTTTAGCACATCTATGATTAGGAGGATACATAATGTTTAGGAAAGGTTTCCCTTTATTGATGTTCTACTTCATTCTTTGGACTTTGACTCTGAGATATCCTCTTTCTGACTCGTGAATTACGTATTTTATTTTATGCCTCCACGACGATCATCTTTCCAGGCTAGGAACAAGAACCACTCTACCAGCTCTAAAGCCACAACAAACACCAACAAACATCACCACCATCGAATTATACAAAATTATGCATATGATGGCTCAGACAGTAATGGCTCAGGCTCAACAGCCAGTTCAGGTTCCCATGGCTCAACCAATTTCTTTTGATATTGGAGTTGTGAGAGTGAAGGAGTTCTTGAACTTGAGTTCTCCGGAGTTGCATGGTTCACGGACTATGATGATCTAAAGAACTTTATTTAGGAGGCTCATCGAATTTGTCATATGATAAGAGTTCTTTATATTGATAGGGTTGACTTGGCAGCTTATCAGCTGAAGGATGTTTATAGGTCTTAGTTTGATCTATGGAGGAAGAACAGGGTAGTTGGAGATGTTCCACTATCTTGGTAGGAGTTTGAGACTGTATTTATGGGCTGATTCTCTCCTAGAGAGAAGATGCAAGATGGGGTTCGTAAGTTTTTGAGATTGGAGTAAGGCTCTATATCTGTGACTGTGTACAACATGAAGGCCACTAAGTTATCGAGTTTGACTAGAAGATAATTGCTGATATGCGTGTATGGATAAATGTTTGTGTCTGGTCTTTCTCCTCAATTGATTCAAGTCGGGGAGAGCAACTATATTGAGTACTACTACTGGCATTGGCAGATTGATGGCGCATTTGGAGTAGATAGAAAAAGATAAGGCTAAGTATAGAGAAAGTCAGAAGAGTAATAGGGCTAAGACTAGTCATTCTGGAGCTACTCAACCTAAGTCTAATGGGTTCAAATCGTAACAACAACAAGGTTCTAGGGAATTAGACCCTTAATCATTCAGACCTTCTAAGAATTAGTAGAACAAGTTATCTCAATAGAGTAGTGCTTTGATATGTACTAGGTGTGGTAGGACTCTTTAGGGACAGTGTAAGAATGTGTCCAATAGATGTTTTGGGTATGGAAAAAATGTTCAAAGCATTCGAGGTTTCCTTTCGA
Organism: Withania somnifera; assembly: GCA_039654485.1. NCBI lineage: Eukaryota > Viridiplantae > Streptophyta > Magnoliopsida > Solanales > Solanaceae > Withania > Withania somnifera. The sequence continues at coordinate 8,744 of JBDJHY010193901.1, read as the reverse complement.
AAAAATATTATTCTTGTTGGTTGTCGGGGCATAAGTAAAGAGATTGTTCCACAGTTTGTCAGGGTGGTTCCCGACCACAAGCTACTCCCCCAGAAGCATCTCTATTAGCACCCTAACATTAACAGGGTGTTACTACTTATACCGGTGGAGGTCAACACCAAAACCATTTGTATGCTTTTGGTTCTCATCAGGATTAGGAGAGGTCAACTAATGTGGTAATATGTATGTTGAGAGTTTATGAGGTGGATGTTAATGCATTCTTAGACCCTAGAGATACTCTTTCTTTTGTATCCAGTATGTTTCTAGACAATTTGGTCTAGATCTTGATATTTTAACTAAGTCATTCTCTATTTCTACACTTATTGGTGGGTCCTCTTCTAGCTAAGAGAGTCTACCATAGTTGTCCCATTTCAGTTCTAGGTATGGGAATTCCTTATGATTTATACGAGTTATATATGGTAGAATTTGATGTAATTAATAGAATGGATTGTGTCCATTCATGTCATGTTGTTATTGACTGTAGGACCAGAGCTGTCCATTTCCTGCTTCCTGATAGACCTGTCCTTTAGTGGGAGGGTAGTATATGTGTCCTTAAAGGTAGGTTCATTTTCTTTCTAAAGGCTAGAAAGATGATTGCTAAGAGATGTATTTATCATTTGGTTTGAATCTAGGACTCTAAGTTCAAGAATTATGATATCCAGTCTATACCTATAGTTTGAGGATTTCTTGATGTGTTTCATGAGGATTTACCTAGAGTCCATACAGATAGAGAGATAGACTTCGGTAAAGATCTTGTTCCAGGAACTCAACCTATTTCTATTTTGCCATATAGGATGGAACTAGCTAAGCTTATAGAGTTTAAGGATCAATTAGTTGATATTTTTAGACAAGGGTTTATCCATCCGAGTGTGTCTCCTTGGAGTACCCCTATCTTTTATGTGAATAAGAAAGATGGTTCCCTCCGTATGTGCATTGAGTTACCACCAGCTGAAAAAATTCACAATCAAGAATAAGTATACCATTCAGAGGATTGATGACTTATTTTATCAGCTGCATGGTGATAGCTATTTTTCTAAGATTTATCTTCATTTGGGTTATCATCATCTTAAGTTTAGAAAATCAAATATCCCAAAGACATATTTTTGTACTTTTTATTGCCATTTTGAATTTGTGGTCATGTATTTTGGTTTGACTAATTCTCTTGCAACTTTCACGGACCTCATGAACAGGGTTTTCAAGCCCTACTTAGATCTGTTAGTGATTGTCTTTATTGATGATATTATGGTTTATTTCAAAAGTGAGGAGGAATATGAAAACTATCTCAAAGTTGTTCTTAAGACCCTTAGAGAGCGTCCATTTTATGTTAAGGTTTTTAAATATGAGTTTCAATGTCAGTCAATACCTTCCTTGGTCATGTAATTTCTATCAAGTGTATTCGGGTAAACTCCCAAAAGATTGACTCTATTCGTAGTTTTCCTAGACCTACCTCTCCATTAAATATCTATAGTTTTCTGGGTCTAGATGGGTATTATCATAACTGCTTCTTTGATATATTTGACTCAGAAGAAAGTGAAGTTTGAGTGGTCTGATGATTCCTAGATGAATTTTTAGGAGTTGAGGGCTATGTAAACATCTGCTCCGTTGTTGACATTACTTGATTGTTTTGATAGATTGATTATGTATTGTGATGCTTTAAGAGTTGGTCTAGGTTGTGTTGTGATACAGTATGGTAAACTTGTAGCTTATGCAATCTAGAAAACTTAAGGTTCATGAGAAGAATTATCCTACCCATGATATTAAGCTTGCACTTATTGTTTTCTCTTTGAAGTTGTAGAGACACTACTTGTATGGAGTGCATTTAGATGTCTTTAACGATAATAAGATTTTGCAGTATGTGTTTGATTAGAAGGACCTGAATATTTGACAGAGGAGAAAGATTAAGTTGTTGGAGAAGTATGACATGATTGCGATGTATCATCCGAGCAAGGACAATGTAGTGGTTGATGACCTTACCAGGTTGTCTTTTGGGAGTCAGTTGCATGTTGATGGTGATAAGAGAGAGTTAGCTAGAAAGGTGCATAGACTTGCACACCTTGGGGTTATATTTATTTTTCATGTGTTAGCTTGTTTAGAATTCTTATGAGTCATCTCTTGTTATTCAGTTAAAGGAGAAGAAAGATAGTGATTCAATTCTAGTTAAGCTAAAAGATATAGCCCATAAGATTAAGGTGCAGGCTTTCTCCGAGATGGGGTTCTTCGTTATCAAGATTGCCTATGTGTTCCAACATTTGGTAGTTTGAGAGAGAGGATTATGTTGGAGGGTTATAGTTCCTAGTATATATTTATCCTGGAGCTATTAAGATGTATAGAGATTTGAGAGGGGTATATTGGTGGAAGGTATGAAGAAAGACATAGCAGAGGTTGTAGCTAAGTGTCCAAATTTTTAGAAAGTGAAGGTAGAGCACCAAAGACCATCAGGTGAGATACAACAGTTTGAGATTCCAACATGGAAGTGAGAGGTGATTAATATGCATTTTTCCACCGACTTACCGTTAGTTCAGATATATAATTCCATATAAGTGATAGTAGATTGACTAACTAAGTTTGATCACTTCCTACCTGTCCACACCAGTTATTCAGTAGAGCAGTATGGTAAGATCTACTTGAGGGATATTGTTCATATGCATGGTGTTACTCTATCTATTATATTAGATCATAGTCGGTAATTTATATTTTAGTCTCGGAGATCATTTCAGAGGGGTCGTGGTACCCAAGTTTAGTTGATTACAAATTTTCATCCACAGATGATGGCTAGGTAGAAGAGACAATTTAGACTATAGAGAATATTCTGAGGGTGTGTGCAATTGATTTCAATGGCAAGTGGGCTGAGCACCTACCTTTGATTGATTTTGCATACAACAACATCTATTACTCGAGTATTCATAAAGCCCCATTAGAGGTATTTCATGGGAGGTGGTTTAGGTCTCTGATTGGTTGGTTCGAGGTTAGTGAGGCAACTATTATAGGTCTAGAGTTTGTTCTTGATACTATGAAGAGAGTTTAGACTATTCGAGAGAAATTGAGGATAGCCCAAAGTAGGAAGAAGTCCTATGCAGATGTAAGGAAGAGTGAATTGGAGTTTGATGTTAGAGATTGGGTATTTTTGAAGGTGTATCCTAGGAAGGGAGTTATGAGATTTGGAAAAAAGGTTAAATTAAGTCTAAGTATATTAGGTCTTATCATATTGTAAGGAGGGTAGGAAATGTTGTTGATCAGTTAGATCTTTCATAAAAGTTTGCAGCAGTTCACATTGTGTTTCATATCTCTTTATATAGGAAATTCATGAGAGATCCATCTCTGATAACTACATATGAGGATATCAATATTCGTGATAGTTTGACCTATAAAGAGATCCCCGTTCATCTTCTTGATAGACAAGTTTGCTAATTGAGGAAAAAAGAGATAACGTCAGTTAGTTCTCTGGAGGAACCAAGCAATTGAGGGAGATACATAGGAGAAAGAGGATAATATGATGAGCAGATACCCACATTTGTTTCCTTTAGTTCCATTCCCTATTGAGGTAATAACCTCTCTATTCAGCTTGTGTCTACTTTAGTTCATGATCATGTAGCATATAGCATGTCGCATTACATGAGTACATCGAGTGTATTCATGCATGAATTAAGTAGAGTATTAAGGTTGAGTTGAGGTAGTAGTACACGAGTCCCTGTTTTGTGCATTTATATGCTATTTGAATAATTTTTATATGGAGGTTAGTTGTTGGATTTTTCATGTTTATCTTCTGAGTTGGTAGCATACTAACATTTGACTAAGTAAATTCATTAGGTATTATATTTATGTCTGGTTCAGTCAGTTGGTCAGTTTCAACAGTTGAGTTCCCTCTATTCTAGCTATAGACTTCATTCGAGGATGAATGATCCCAAATAGGAGATAATGTAATAACTTGATCTTTTCCTTGGTGATAGTATCATAAAATAAATGTGGTATGAGTGTTTTAAGTAATTAACAGTCATAAAATACTTCTAACACAAAGTTGAGTTCAAAGCTCTTTCAATATACTTAGTTTTAAACGATCGTATCTTTTGATCTACAAGGAGTTAGGTAACTCAAGAACTATAACAGAAAAATATTTGAGTCTAGTTTTCAAAGTAACAAACTGCGTGTCATCTAGAGTTTGGAGTAAAAGGTTATGAGAATTTTATGAAAGACTATTCTACTATGAAATATTCCTAGGTGCATAGTACGACTCTTAGCTTTCTGTAGTACGATTCATGGTGTGCAATAGTATGAATCATGATGAGAGTGTACTGAACAAAAAGAAGATTCTCCTTTCACTGTTAAGGTTCGATGATACCCAACCACAAACCGTACTCTTCCAAACCATGATCTGTACTTTCCATTAACTGTTGAATCTTGAAAAATAACACCTTTTGTCCCTCTTGTACGAAACACACCACGAACTGTGGAGTTGAAGACCACAAATATTGGTATTTATTCATGGTATGGGGGCTGCATCCCAGTGAGCCCTTATCACTATATGACTCAAGGAGAAGCACTCCACAAGCCATACAGTGCCACTCCATGACTCGTGGAGTGGGGTCGATAATTTTTCAAGAACGTTTCATGATGGGTAATTTAGGAATTTCCATTAGATTTTGGGATAAACCCATGGCGTTTTGACTTATAAACATAACAACATAAATCCCTAAATTCTAAATTCATTAATCTACTTGGCTAAATAAAATCAAGCAAAGGTTTTTCTTCCAACTATTTCAAAGAGGCAAAAACTAGGGTTTCTAAAAGAGACTCCATTGTATAAGATTTATAGTTGATTTTTCACCATAAAATTCATTCTCATAAAGTATGTGGGCTTTCTACACGGACTCCCTTTATACTTATGCCCAAAAACTATTTTCTACATAAGGTTTTAAAGATGTCGAAGCATACTAGGGTTGTTTAATTCTACAAACTATGATTCTCTAAAGTAATAATTTAATCAATTTTTTTGAGTTAGAATTATAAAGTTCTCATGATATTATTTAATTATGAAAGTCCTCCTGAGTTAGCATATTTTCATAATTGAAGTAAAAGAAGGAAATAAGCTTTGAGGTAAGAATAGATGATTGTTTTCAAGGTTTATTCCTAAAACTTGAATTGAGCATTGAAGTGTAATAATTACTTGAAATTTCTAAATTAACTATTTTAACTAATTGCGCTTAATTGAGTAAGATTCTGATTTTATTGCTTAATTGATGAGCTGTGAAGTGAGAATCTAATTAGACTATATTTTCCTGTTTTGGATAAATTGAAAGGTGTATTAAAAGAGTCCAGGAAGGTCTAGTGGTTCATTAGAGAATGTCCAATAGTCGAGAATCTTGAATGAGAAATTAATGACAGTAATTATCTTTTTTTTGGGAAGAGTATTAATATTGAGGGTGGGTAGAGGCCATGTATAGAGGCCCTTATAGCCCAACCATTACTTCATGAAAACATTACTTCCTAAGGGTGGGAAATTCTCTCTTACAGAAACTAACTCATTACTTCATAAAAACATTTTTATTCCTCCTCAACCTATAATCCAATTATTTAAAACATTCTTTAAAGAATTGCTGACTCAAATGGTGCTTGAATAGATTTTTAATCCAAAACATCAAGATACCTCTTAAAAGATTTGATTCATATTTAGTACCTAAAATAAATCAAGTGAAAATCATGAATTTATCATTTATAAGAACCTTCAAATATCTAGAAAACAATTTTCTAACTCTACAACCGAATAAGCATAAACCTGGACTGCAACTCGTGGTATTTCTACCAAGATTATGGATACAACATGTAGACTCCACATAAGGGACTTACAATTCATGAACTTGACCATACTTCATGTTATTAAGAAATATATAAAACTTGTACTTCAACTCATAGACCTTCAATTTCATACTAACTTGTAGAGAACACATGCAATAAGGATTATAATTATCAACAAGTATGCTAAGATAAAATAATTTATACTTTTATTTTAATATCATGACTCTACACTTCACCTCTTACAATGATGAATACCCTAAAATTGACTACAAATCAAGAGACATGAAACTTTATAATACAACGTGTAAATTTCACATAAAATACTCAATGATTATCAAAGAATATCCAAAGAAGGGTAATCACAACATATAATGTGACATGGAGAATCTTAACAATTTTCACTACGAAATTTGTAACTTAGAAAAGAAGGGTTTGGACATGGAAGTGGGAGGAAACCCCTGTTGAAATCCAACATACCTTTTTCGAAACCTTAGTTTGCATAAAATTGATGATGGGGGCTTGATTCATTGAAGCTTGAGAACCTTAGGCTTTGGGGATGATGAAACTACATTTTTTCTCTTCTCTTTTTGTTTTTCTGATTAGGGGATGAGGTGTATCTTTTGATTTGATTAAGTGTGGGGAACTAAGGGTCGTTTAGTAAATTTAATAATTCCTATAGTGTACTCACTTAAAAGATACCATAATGACGTAGTTTAAGTATGGATTAGTAGGGAAAAAGTCATAAAACCCTTGCAAAACTAGGTGAATTTTGCATAGACCTTCAGGTCACTGGTTGGGAGTTTGCTAACGAATTTGGGAATATGTGGCTGAATATTGGCACATGATGGCTGCATATGCTTCCAGAAACTTCGTGTATTTCACTACACTACATCCTTTTAGTAAAACGATCATAATATTTTACTTTGACCTCAAATTGACATGAGGTTTATCGCATTGGAAACTAGATTTACATAACTTTTCATGGATAGGTTATGGGTAACATAACTCCTCATAGATTGAGAGATATGATCATTTAAAGCTGACCCTTGCATCAAATTATATGAAAACTACGATGATAGAAGAGCTTTGAACTTAACTTTTCATTAGGAGTTCTTTATGACCTTGAATCATGTCAAACTCTACTTCCACACTTTATAAATGATTTTATCACCTAGGAACAAATGGAAATTTGTAGGATATGGACATAAGCATATAAGTTTAATGGTTCAAATTTTAGCTCTCCCCTTGGGATTATTCATCATCAACTGAAGGATTTAAGATGAGAGTAAGAGAATTTTCTATTAGAGCGGACTTACCATTGGAACAACATGCGCTGATCATGAACGAGCTACTCAATCACCTGAACTATCATAAACCATAACAGTAAAACATGGCTCCATTCAATGGAACTTATGCAATGCTACATGGTACATGTAACTTATAAGAAAGTAAATCTAGATTGATATGCTATTACCTTAGATTGAACTTAATTCTCCTAACATGAATGCATATTTTGAGGCTCATGGAAAATAAGATAGAGCAGGGTACTTCATAAGAGATTTCTCATAACTACAAAGGGTCGCACCGATAATATGTGTGTGTACAAGGAGCTAGCATGGTTTCAAATACTTCATTATTTCTAATAAATGCTGGGACTTGAGAGTGAGTACACCTGTTAGGACTTGAGTCCATCGTAGTACAACAGTGAATATAGCTTTTTGACACTTATATCACTACCGGTTATGGAAGCATGATGAAAATCAATTTATTGAGGACTTTTGGTGATACGATAATATATAGGCATTGTACTCCTTGACTTATCGAGAAGGGCTTGACAATACTATTGATATAAGGTCCAAGATGCCATAATTGAGACCTTTGTGGCTCTGTGATTTGGAATGTGAAGATTTTATGATGTTAGAAATCGTATGTGGTGACATACCTCCATGGACCTCGCTTTCGGGCTTTAACAGGATACATGGGGAGTGTGGGTATAGGAAAAAAGAGAGTGTTATACTAGGAATATCTAGGTTAGCCTTCCATGAGTTCTGCCTATTGGGCCTATGGGTACCGGAGGAGATATGTATGCAGGATGGTTACTTCAGGTGTGCATTTACTTTTCGTACTTATTTTCTTCAGTGTACCCTTTGGTCGTCATGGGGGGCCTATGGGCGAGCGTGTTGCTGTGTACACTGTGCTTCCTTCTGAGGGACTTGTCAGCATTTAATTGCTTTAGTTTATTATTCCTTTTACTATTTAGTTGTTCTTATGGTTTAATTGCTACTTCATGATACATGGGATATTATGCCTTATGTTACTATTTATTCATTCCTCCTTTTTACTTGACGTTACCGATCTACCGTCCATGTTCTCTTTTATTATTATTTTGACTCATGATTTACTGAATTATGACTCATATATATTTTTTCAAGGATTTTGAGTACGTCTTCGTTTAATGCCTGAGATCCTATTATGTGATTAGCTAGAGATAGTTGTCCACTTGTACTTGATTCTTATTTGAGTAGCTAACTTTCCATGGTTGTGCTATTTGTTTTAGTAAACCCTTCATTGTACTCCATTATTTATTGCTTTTATTATTGTTATGTTCCTAGGGGGCCTTCAAAGCCTACTGGGTATGGGTTGCTTCGACAGCTTGTACTCATACTACACTTGCACACGTGTAGATCTAAGTATAGGTTCCCGACCGTGATCACAACCAGTTGTTCATGCAGTTTACATTTTACTTTAGAGATTCAGGGTAAGCTTGGCGTCCAGCTTTTATCTTCTTCTCTTTAGTTGTGGTATTCTTCTTTGATCTCTATTTATTTCAGAGACATAGTTGTATTAGACATTTTAGATTTCTTGTTTTTGTACTTAGTGGTTTGTTTAACACTGATAGCGGGTTTTGGGCATTT
>JBDJHY010193880.1:0-11775 GCA_039654485.1 Withania somnifera | reverse complement strand
CTACGAACATATTCTTTGATTTGTGGGAGTTCCATTAACATCGAATCTTGACTTAATGGTTTGGTCATCAATCAAAATACAAAGGGACGATTCTTGTGAACCAACCTTGGTCCAACATAAAGGATCGCCTTGATTAATTCCCCTAGTAGGAGAGATAAAAGAAGAATAGGAACCATCAATGTCATATTATACAAATATTGTTGGCTGTTTTAAAAAATATTGGAGATTTAATTTATTTTTAGAGAAAGGTAATTTATGTATGACTAAGAATTAAATTTTTTGATTTTTATTTTGGGTATTTGTCCACAGCCACACCACACCACCTCATAAATGGTCCTCAATAGCGTTTTTGAAGATATTTTTTGGGCGAGGAATACTGAAAACGTTTCGGGCCACAATTAAAAGGCATAAGCTCTAGAATTTAGGGAATAAGATTCGAGCATAAAACGTAAGTCTCAGTCGTAACACGTATGCCTCAGGCAATAATTTTTAGGTTTAATTTTTAAAAAATTATTTTTTTATCATTGGTGTAAGTATAATATTTTTTATATTATTTGTGATCTACTTAAATTTATTAACAGAACTATTAATTTTTTTACTTTTGCTTATCTTTATAATATAAAATTATTAACTGAAAATATATGAAATATACGGCCCGATAGATTCATGGAACATATTGTTATCATGATAGAATATCTTGTATGCACATTAAGATATTCTTGATATGATAATGATGTAAGAGATGTTCTAGATATAGTATTTAGTGTAGAATATTATGTAGCATTAGTGTAGAATTTATTCTATTTAGTGTAGAATATCGTGTAACATTAGTGTAGAATATATGCACATTAATTTGTATGATTTACATTAAGTGTAAGATATTTTTTCTTGTGTATAAATATCTATGTATTCTGATGTATTGAAATAAATCAAATTGAAATAATCATTCTTTAGTTTCTCTTGTGTTTTCTTGGGTTTTGACATGGTATCAGAGCCTCCTCTTTTTTAATTCATAGAGTCTTTGATTTGTCGTTACTTTCAAACTTTTTTTGAAAGTTTTTTGTTTTCTTGACTGTTCATCAGTTAGTCCTAATTAATTAGGATTTTGGTTTTGGTTATTCTAGCTATTTTTCATGTCATTTGTTTTTTATTTTATTTTCAAAAACATGACTTCGCATCACTTTGAGTCCTTCAATATTTGTTCCACTAGAAAAACTATTTTGCTTGGAAATTTCAATTTAAACTATTTGTCACTAGAAAAAAATAATGGGGCCATTTGATGGAAGTGATCCTGCTCCTACTAAGTTAGGTCATTGAAAAGTCAAAGATGCTAAGGTGATGACATGGACTTTAGGGTCAATTGACCATCTTATTGTTATTAATCTCAAATCATACAAGACTGCAAAGGCTATGTGGGATTATTTACAAAAAGCTTACTACCAAGATAATAGCATAAAACGCTTGTATTTGGAGCATGGAATTGCTAATTAATTTCAAGGAGATCTCTCTGTTCAGGATTATTGGATTTCAAAACTTATAATTCGAGTGTACTAATATTTTTATACTAAAAAATACCTACTAAATCTGTCTTTATAATTTAAGCAGTTCACGCGCAAAGCAAGGAAGATCAATTTTTAGTGAAATCGCAATCTGATTTTAAGAGTGTTTGTTATAACTTGATGAATCATGACCCGTATCCTTCTTTGGATGTCTGATTTAGAGAATTTTTCCATGAAGAAAAATGTCTTCTCAAACAAAATGCTTTCAAACAAGACAATATTCACCTTGTTGCGTTTGAGGCTCAATAAAAAAGAAATAACAGAGATATGCACAAAACTCAATGCTACATTTTAAGAAATGTGGTCATATTGCTAGAAATTGTGGTAAAAAGTTTTGCAATTATTGTAAACAACACAGACATATTATCAAAGAGTGTTCTACACGTTCTCAAAACTGCAGGATGAATGCTTTTCGATTTGGAATAAATGATTGCACTTTTGGAAATTCATCTTTGGTTGGAGAAACCAGAAAATTTCTTACTCCTGAAATAATAAAATAAATGACTGTGTCAGCCTTTTCATCTTTGGGGATACAAGGTAACAGTATTACATCTAACTTTTGGTTTGTTGATTCTAGCGCTTCCAATCATATAACTAACTCAGCTAGTATGCTAAAAGATGTCGTGAGGTCCATCACAAATTCAGGTTATCAATGGTAGTAATTTACCCATTATCAAGATTGGAGATATTACTAAAAAAATTTAAAATGTTTTTGTATCACCAAAACTCTCCACTAGTCTTATTTCAATTGGACAATTGGTCGACAATTGTTGTGATGTGAATTTGTCTTGTAATGATTGTCGTGTGTAGGATCAGGTGTTGGGGATTGACCTAAAGTTGGAAGATTGTTTCCTATATGTTTTTCCACTCCTCGTGTTCTATCTTTTGCTTGTACGTCTACGACTAGTAAGACTGAGGCATGGCATAAGCATCTAAGAAATCCAAATTCTATTGTGTTGTCTCATTTGTCAAATTATGGTTTATTAGGAAATAAAAATCAATTTTCAGCTACTTCCTTTGACTAGGAAAAAGTAAAACTCTTCCTTTTCCTAGTTTTGGTAGTCATGCTACAAAGTGTTTTGATGTCATTCATAGTGATGTTTGGGGTATTTCACCAATTATTTCTAATGCTCATTTCAAGTACTTTGTGACATTCATAAATGATTATATTCGATTTACATGGGTCCATTTTCTCCGTTCCAAATCTGAGGTATTTTTCATATTCAAGATATTTTTGGCTTACATTGAGACTCAATTTTCTACATGCATCAAAATATTACGATCTGATTCAGGTGAAGAATATGTCTCATGAATTCATAACTTTTGGCTTCAGAAAGGAATTGTCTCACAACGCTCTTGCCCATATACGCCACAACAAAATGGGATTGTTGATCGTAAAAATTGTCATCTTTTAGACGTCGCTTATACTTTATTGATTGAGTCTTATGTCCCATCTAAATACTTGGTTAAAGCATTAAATAGACAGCAATCCAACGTGTTAAATCTTGAGTCTCCATATTATCGTTTTTATCACCAAGTCTTAGCTATGATAATTTGCACACATTTGGTTGTATTTGTTTTGTGCATCTTCCCCCCTCTCAACGCAATAAACTCTTTGCTCAGTCTTTTAAAAGTGCTTTTATGGGTTATAGTACTTCGCGGAAAGGTTTTATTTGCTATGATCCTAGTTAACAAATTTCTTGTTTCTAAAAATGTTATTTTCTTTGAGAATTAATATTTCCTTCCTACTCATGTTTAGTGAGTCATCTTTTATTTCTCTATTTCCTACTTTTGAGGATTTGACTTCTTCTGATGAGCGGTTCAAACCTGAGTTTGTATATAAATGACATCGGCTAACTTTACCCCATCCCAAAATAGATCCGCCACCTGAGACTGCTCCACAGCCAAAATCTGAGACTACTTCAAGGTCTACTCTTCTTGAGCTTCTTCGGCGATCTACCAGGGTATCTTGTACTCTTAGTATGGTTTTTCTTCTACTTTATCTACCATCTCTATTCCAACTGGTTACTCACAAGCCTCCAAGCTTGAATGTTGGCAGAAAGCAATGAGGGAAGAACTTTGGCTCTTAAAAAAAATAACACATGGGACATTGTTCCTTGTCCTTCAGATGTTTGTCCAATTGGATATAAATCGGTTTATTCAATTAAACTTCATTCTGATGGAACTATTGATCGGTACAAAGCCTGATTGGTGGTTTCCGATAACAAACAAAAGTATGGTGCGAACCATGAGGAGAATTTTGCATCAGTAGTAAAAATGAGTAGTAAAAATGACTGCATTGCGAACAATTATTTCCATTGTTGATCTTAAGAAAGATATTTATATGAAACCCGCACCTAGTTTATTCTCATCACCTACATCAGATGTATGCAAAGTTGAAACGGTCTTTGTATGGATTAAACAAGCTCCTAGAGCTTGGTTTGACAAGTTCCAGTCTACTTTGCTTCAATTCGCTTTTGAACAAAGCAAATATGACTCATTTTTGTTTCTTCGAAAAACATCTACAAGTTGTGTTCTTCTTTCGGTGTATGTAGATGACATTATTATTACAAGAACAAATTGCTCATTAATCACTAGACTCCAGCAGTAGCTTAAGAATTCCTTTCATATGAAAGATCTTGGTACTCTAACATAATCTTTGGGGCTCGAAGTTCATTATGATTCTTTAGGTGTGTTCTTGAATCAGCACAAATGTACTCAGGATTTGATGCTTTGGCTGGTCTTCAAGTAACTTCTTCTGTAGATACTCCACTGGAATTAAATGTAAAATATCGTCACACGAAAGGGGATTTTCTTCTCGATCCAACTTTATATTGAAAATTAATTGGCAGCCTAAATTATCTTTACTATTACTCGGCCTGATATCTCTTTTGTAGTTCAACAAGTGAGTCAATTTATGCAGGCTCCCTGCCATCTACACTTAGCGGTTGTTCGTTGCATTATTCGATATTTCTTGAGAATATCTACTCAAGGATTATTCTTTCCTAGTAGTTCTCTGGTTCAGCTTACCGCCTGTAGTGATTTTGATTGGCTGGATGTCCTAATACCCGCTGCTCCGTCACGGTTGGTGCATGTTTCTAGGAGATTCCTTGATATTTTGGAAGAGCAAGAACCAAGATCGTGTTTCAAAATCTTCAACAGAGTCTGAATATTGAGCAATGTCTACTTCTTACTCTGAGATTATTTGGCTTTGCGGTTTATTAGCAGAAATTGAATTTCCTCAATCTAATCCTACTCCTCTCCATGTCGACAACACAATGGTCATTCAGATTGCTATAAATCCAATTTTCATGAAAGAACGAAACACATTGTAGTGGATTGTCATATTTATCAGGGAAGTTGTCAATGAAAGAGTTATTATCCTTCCACATCTATCTAGTGATCTTCAAACCACTTATATGTTTACAAAATCAATGACATGACAGCATCATTGGTTTCTAGAAAGCAAATTGATGCTTGTTGATCCACCAGCATCAATTTAAGGGGGGTGTTAGTGTAATAGACGAGATATTCTAAATATCAAAAACTATAATTAGAGATATTCTAGATATATGTAAATATAATTAGACAAATATGATACTTATTATAGGATATTGTGTAGCATTAAGTATACAATATTACGTAGAATATTTTGTAGGATTTCATTAAGTGTACAATATTTGGTAGGATTTACAGTAAGTGTAGGATAATTTGCTTCCTTTTATCTATTGCTAACCTAATGTATTGAACAATCAAATTGAAATAATCATTCTTTAGTTTCTCTTGTGTTTTCTCTGGTTTTGATAGTTTTCACAGGAAGTATAAACTGTGTTATCAAATCTTCAAATAAGGGAAAGCAACGGTAACAAAGAGTAAGTAGTTAGATTCGTTTATGTCAAATAAGGACCCAAATTAATTGGGGTAAGATATGTGAATACTCTATATATAAATATGGTTTTACATTGACAAAGTCATGAAAATGTAGACGAATGAGGTTCGCCACAATGCATCCATCAGACCACAGAGCTTATTGAATTACATTTTGGATAACAGTTGAAATATCTAAGCATGTACTTGAGCAAAACTTAGCACTCAATTGGGCATTCGATTCATACAAACTAAAAGTTAATAGCAAAGTGCACATAATTACTAAAAAATAAGTGTGTATAATTAACCTGGCCTTAGTCAAGCATGGAAGTGAAAAAGTGATTAATGAAACTACAAGCAAGAGATATTCTAGCTAAGAACTCGTTAGTCTGCCGACAATATAGTATAGTATAGTTTGTATTTTTGGTTGCATTTTGTACTTTCAACCCACGGCTACTGCTTTATTTGTTTTCTGTAATGCTTTGTGCGGGAGCTTTTTACACAGATACATGTTTTGAAATGTTAACAGGAGCCACTCTAAACAACGGGTTTAATCATGGGCTTGGGACACTATTAGCTGGAAGGCTTGCTCTTGTAAGGCTGAATTGTTTCATTTGGCCAGAGACCGGAAAGAAATTGTTATAGTCATGGGTACATTCATATCAGGTTAAGATCAGTTTATGGGCTAATCATAAAGACTTCTCATCTTCAAAATCAGTGGAAAAAACAGTGAAAGAGAAATTATACAAAAATTATAGAATCTCGACTCGCCGAAGAAGATATGAGGTGCTCGAAAATGATCAAAGTGATTGAATAGGTGGATCACTATGAGTCTAGTCCAGTGATGAATGAACAACAATGATTTATTTAATATTATAGATAACTTGCTACGGAGGAACCCTTCCATTTTTGTAGGTTGGTATGATAAACTAACTTGATTATCACATTTACAAAACCACATCTGAAGAATGACATAGTATAACTTGAAGTCCCTGCTAATCAAGAATATGGGCATGAGAACTATAAACTTACCTCAAGGGAACTTGGAGACTGAGATTAAAGAAGAAATAAAAGAAGAGCCCTCCTAAGCCCCTGCCAAAGCAAGTTATTGATTAGGATTAGCTTTATCAAGAGAGATCAATGGGGAAGGAGGTAAAATACAGCAAATTATATAAACGAGAAAATCAATTTGAATAACATAAACAAATAATGTTTGCTATTTTTTCACTATTTAAGCAAAATAATAGTAACAAGCAAGGTTTATATTATCAATCTATCACATACTTAGTATTTTCACAAAATAATAAGCGTGAAGAACTCGAGGAGTAACAAAATAGAAATTCCAACATATCTAGATCATTAATTCATTATTTTTCCACAATTAATCTAATCTTTCTAATTAAATGAATAATGAACCATTTGTGAAACTTCTGATAAATCAAAAGGGTTAAAATTGTAGATTTTTAGTCAAATGAGAATAGGTTCAGACATGAACCTATCTAATGCTTCTGATTGAAGAACATCAGAAGTAACCCAACGGAGACACATAATCAGACAATTAATAATAAATTGGTACTTGTTTGTGCGATACATTGCTAAGAATGATATTCTAATTCAATTAAATTTTTGAGTACTTTCTCTCCTTTTTCCCTTTGTTGTTAAGAGTTTTCAAAGTGCACCAACATCTACGGTAGGAAGAAGAATCCACTGAAATCAGAAGTTAATATGAACAGAGAAACAAAAAGAGGTTGAAACCAGTGTATCGCATCTTCTTTTTGTCCGCTTTTCTCCTTTTTTATACTGCATATACTATTTACTGGTCAAGACTTATGTGTACTACTTAAAAGAGCTAGCTAGAGATGAACAATTGTACCTAAATATTGAAATACTAAATCAAAGTGCTAACCTTGGATACACTTCTTTTTATTATTACTTCAAGACATTGAAACACTATTTATTTTCCTGCATTTGATTTTGCAGGTGATCCATCAAGATGCATGATGCAGTATACCTTCAACACAACTAAATTTATCATAAAGTCCAGAAATATAGAAAGAACAGGTTCTAGTTAGATGTCAAGAAACAAATCAGTAAAGAACTTCTGAAATACATATGAAAATATAGTACCTCGTAAGCTTTTGGTAAATCAAATCAACATTGCAATGAAAAATCAACATGTTGCTCATTTCCCAAAGAATAGATCATATAAAAATAAAAGTTTTAAGTTACTTTTGCACTGAATTGTCAGTACGGATTAGTCATTGTCATGCCAATTAACGACATATTTGGCCTCTCTTTATCATTTGATTCTTTCTCCTTATTCGATAAGCTTTTCATAGCTTTATTCATACTTAAGTACTTATTCTTCACTGCAGCATGTTAAAAATCCTCAGCCACAAGCATCAACTGGTTAAGCTTTTCTTTCAGTCCGAGTGGCCCCATGATTTAGCAATGTCATGGCATCTCTTGATTTTTACCACCTATATGAACATTACATAAACGGTGTTTGAGCATAAACAACTTTGTTGGGTCGGTGGTTGTAACCTCAACTTTCTCATTCGTAATTTGCAATACAGCCTCTACTCGGGTATTAAAATTCGACACTTAATCACTCACCATATTGCATCTAAGAATAGTGAAGGCAACACTTCAAATAGTACTCTTGTTCCATCACTTTCAGTTAAGGTGTTTGTCAAACCTGTAGCAACCCAACTGATCTTCTCATAGAAGAGGCAAAAATAATAATCTAGACCAAGATATTGAATATTAAATATACCACAAAAATGGATCAGTTCGTTGCCAAATTACACAGACATTATAGCTCACCTTCATAAGATACTCCAATATTAGTTCATGGTTTATATTGTTGCCATCTGAATTATTAACATTTGATACTGCCAACAGAGGATAATATTTATCATTAAGTATACATGTCTCTCGCTCGCGGATATTCTCCACAGGGGGAGAACTCAGTTTTCATGACTGAATTTACAGTAAGAAGTACCTTTCATCTTTCAAATGCTGAATGATAGATCAGTATGTTGTACAAAACCTGTTAAAGGAGAATAGTTGATTTTGGCATATTATCAACCACCCTCAATGCATCAATGTACAAATTGGATATCCTTGCATATAAGAACATGAAATCCGACAGAAGTTATCCAAATCCATAAAGAAACTACAAAATAACCACTAATAAATCCCGTTAGCAAAAATTAGGTCCAGTAAGAAAAGCAATTAGAAAATAAAACTCAGCTGAGTCGGATGAAAGAAAGTTATACCCAAAATATTTCAGAACTCAAATTGAAAATTTCAAACCCCCAAACTACAGGTGCATGCATGTGCAAAATTTATCGATATACCAGCAAGATGAGAATTTTTTTAAAAATAAAACTCACACAAAAGGCCAAAATTGAGTCGCTGAAAAAGCAAAAATTGATGTAGCAAAGCTCGCCAAATGGATAGGCTCACACTTGAAAGAGTGAAGATCAAAAAGAAGAGATAAAGTTGAGAAAAACTGAAACAAGAACATAAAAGCATAATCCAGAAAACAGAGCTCTGCTATGACGGTACCAAGTGGAGCTATGCAGTCCATACCAGTAACTGTGACGTAGAGACTCAAGATATTCGCGTTACAATAGAGTTACGCAGATAATAATAAATAATATAAAGTATCATATATCAAATAATAAAACAATGGTACATAAAAATAATATAATAATTAATTTAAATAACAAATATCAATATAATGCCAGAAGTAAGACATTACGAGAAATGCACTACCCTACTACTAGCGTGAAAAATAAAATAAAACACACCCCTGTCAGCAAGAGTTCTTGACCTACCATGCTAATTCACATCTTTCACAACTTCGTTTACTAAATTATGTTCTCGGTAAGCTGTAACAACTCCATGTCATGTCTAATCACTTCCTTCAAATATTTTTTCAGTCTACCTCTACCTCATTTGAAACCACCCAGCGACAACCTCTCATACTTGCGCACTCGAGCATCCGATCTCCTCTTCATCACATGTCCGAACCATCTCAACCTTACTTCCCACATTTTCTCTTCCACTGAACTCACCCCACCTTGTCACAAATAACTTCATTGATAATCCTATCACTCCTAGTGACTATACACATCCATCACAACATCCTTATCTCTACACTTTCATCTTTCGAATGTAAGAGTTCTTCACAGGCCAACACTCCACCCCGTACGACATAGAAAGTATAACTATCACCTTATAGAACTTACATTTAAGTTTAGTGGGCACCCTTTTATCACATAAGACTCCCAAAGTAAGCCTCCACTTCATGCACCCTGCATTATTATGATGAGTGACATCCTTGTTAATCTCCTCATTTCCTTGGATCATAGACCCAAGATACTTAAAGTTATCTTTTTTTTGAATGACCTGACTATCAAATTTCACTACCACCTCATCCTCAGGCAGCGTCTCACTAAATTTGCACTTCAAGTACTCTATCTTGGTCCTGCTCAACCGAAAACCTTTAAACTCTAGGCTAAACTTCCAACTTAGTATTGACACCTCCACGAGTCTCATCAATCAGAACCACGTCATTGGCAAATAACATACACCAAGGCACCTCACCTTGGATTCACCATGTCAAAACATCTATCACCAAGGCAAATAAAAATGGGCTAAGAATCGAACCCTAGTGCAACCCAATTAAAACAGGAAAGACCTCGGAGTCTCCTCTCGCTATTCTTACACGAGTATTGGCTCCGTTATACATATCTTTTATCGCTCTGATGTAATCTACATGGATACCTTTAGCTTTCAAGTACCTCCACAAAACCTCCCTAGGAACTTTGGCGTAAGCCTTTTATACATCGATAAATATCATGTGTAAGTCCTTCTTACCCTCCCTATATTGCTCCACAAGTCTCCTCACAAAATGGATAATATTTATAGTTGAGCGACCTGTCATAAAGTTAAACTGATTCTCAGAAATAGACACGATCCTCCTCAAGCTCAACTCAAGCACCCTTTTCCCAAAATCTTCGTAGTGTGGCTTAACAACTTGATACCCATATAATTGTTTCAATTTTGAATGTTACCCTTGTTCTTATACAATAGAACCATCGTTCTCCACCTCCAAGCCTCCGCCATCTTTGTCATCCTAAAAATAACATTAAACAGCTTAATGAGTTATGCATGCCCATCTTATCTCTTTTAAAAATTCACTGAGATTTCATCTGGTCCAGTTGCTCTACCCCTATGCATCTTACAATAGCATCATTCACCTTATTCACTTTAATGCACCTACAATAACCATAATCCCTACTCCTCCATTCGTGCTCCAAATCCCCCAACACCATGTCCTTGACACCTGCATCATTCAAAAGTCTATGAAAATAAGAATGTCATCTCCTCTTAATGAGCATATTCTTTATCATAACCTTACTATCCTCATCCTTGATGCACCTCACTTGGTATAAGTCACGGGCCTTTCACTCCCTAGATTTCTCTAGCCTATATAACATCCCATCCCCACCTTTATCCTATAACTCAGCATACAATCTCTCAAAAGCTGCTGTTTTAGCAGCCACAATTGCCAACTTTGCCTCTCTCCTCACCAGCTTATACTTTGTCTTATTCTCTCCTTCTCGGTCGTGTTATCTGCCAATTTAGCAAAATCCCTCTTATTTTCCTCCACCTTTCCTTGAATTTCTCCATTCCACCACCAATCCTCCGACGCCTGCTAGAACGACCTTTAGCAACACCCAGTACCTTACTTGTTGTCTTCCTAATGCACTTTGTTGTCTTATCCCACATACTGTCAGCATCCCCTCTACTCTCTCAAGCCTCCATATCCAACAACTCCTCTCATGTATTTAGAGCACTAGCTAAAGTCACGCTATCCCACCTAATCTTTGGTCAGTTCTCTACAACCCTCTTCATCCTCTTCTTCCTAATCTCCAAGTCCATTACTAGCAGCTTATGTTAATCCAAAAGATTCTCACTAGAGATAACCTTACAGTCTTTACACAAGACTCTGTCGCCCTTCCGAAGTAGCAAGAAGTCTATCTGATATTTCGCCACTGAACTACAGAAAGTAAACAAGTGCTCCTCTTTCTTGAAAAACTCGAATTCGCTACCACCAACCCAAAGGCTCTAGCAAATCTAGAATATAAGTCTCTCATTCTTTCCTTTCCCCGAAACTAAAACCTTCATACACATCATCATACACTATCCGAGAAGATGATGATGTGATACTACCCAGCCCCAATGCAATCTCATCAGAGCCATAGGCTCGGCACTCCGTATCATGAATGCACATTATCTCATCAACACATAAATCATATATAACATGAAATAT
>JBDJHY010193861.1:0-11775 GCA_039654485.1 Withania somnifera | reverse complement strand
AATTATTCTCCGGTCTCCAAGACGGCTCCAAGATCTTGCCATAGATTAAAAGTCTTCTAAAAATATTATGTACAATGTAGAACTCAAAATAATCTCTACCCTAAAATAATTTGTAGCCTCCTCTAATTGTTGTACAAAATAGGGTATTTATTGTTTCGTAGATTGTCGGGTTAGCGGTTGAAATTAGGCCTAGGGATGGATGCTCCATTCAATTACTTAAGTAACAACTACTCACTATTAGTTGTGTTATTTCACTCTCATAAAATCATTATAGCTATCTTCCCTAATTGACCCAAGCGAAGCACTAAGTACACAATTATGTCGTCATAACTAGTTATATTGTTAATCTTGGATTTTGACTACCAACATAAACACACTCTTACTACTCTCAATCACTCATAAGATTATTGCATTCAATAAACTAGAAAGCCTAAAGTTGATTCTAATAGCGGCCAATAATTAGAAACACAGTTATTATAGAGTAGAAGAACAACCAATTATCAAAACAAATGCTTTGTATCAATTCAAATCCATACATGGTGTGTTAACCATAAGCCCTAGAACAAGGAGAAGTAATTCCACATAGACATGGAATAATCACAATAAATCATTCAAGGAAGAACATAAAAATAGATAAATAAAGGAGAAGAAAAGTGTATACAATTATTCTCCGGTCTCCATGACGGCTCCAACATCTTTCCCTAGATTAAAAGTCTTCTAAAAATATTATGTACAATGTAGAACTCAAAATAATTTCTACCCTAAATTAATGTAGCCTCCTCTAATTGTTGTACAAAATCGGGAATTTATAGGTGTAGGAAATAACCCTAAATAAAATAACCAAGTCCAAAAAGGACTTGGAAATAAATAACTGCCAAGAAAATAACGGCGCCCAGCATTTCCAATTGCAATTGCAATTTAATTGATTATTAATTTATTATATTCTTATTGAATATAATATTAACTTTATTCCATTAAGCTACCTGCTTGAAATTCCTTCTATAATCTCTCATATTTAATTCGTTTGCGCTCCAAACTTCTTCCTTTTTATGTCAAATAACGCCTACACCATAATATACCATATTAGCAAAATATAAAATATTTATTACTCAAAAAATAATTAAACATATTAATTTATGAGGCAAATAATGGCTAAATATGTGCTATTTTGGCCTCACATCACATCCTAAAAAGATGAAGCCGATAGAAAGTAAGCGGGTTTTGTAAATCAATCCAAGATGATCCATATACAAATGCGACCCCTAGAAGTACAAGGATTTCACAACAAAATCCATGAGAATCTTCTCTCATTTCTACTTAGGAATAAGGAGTCGCAGTATTACGCCACCTAGACTGTGATCCTCGTACCTCACCTGCTGGCAGTCCAAGCATTGGGAATCAATTCTAAATGGCCTCCCTTGAACTAGAATAGCAACAGTCATTATATAAATCTTTATCAAAACCAATTTCAGCCTCAACAATTATCCAAAATAACAAACGAGGAAACAATCTCACTATGTATCCTGAGGTGTCCAAATAATCCGCTCACATTGGTTGTCATTCTATGGATGGAAAATCAAAATCATACTATTATCAGTAAATCAAGATGTGATTCGGGTAGTGTTGTCTGAAGTAATAGGAACTGGGATCTCATATAAGCAAAATACCACCCGAACATGAAGGTAACAAGATCCTCTACACATCTCAACTATGCCCAAATGTATGGAATAACTGGTATAATGGGCCTCGCAAGGAATGGTGTGAATAAAATCATCAACTCTGGAACTGTAAGTACTAATGCATGTCCAAATCATGCCGTCAAAAATTGCATGAAGCTTTATAAGAGAGATCCCAAAACTACGAGCTCCTTGGGAATAATCTACTAACAACATCACCAAAAAGGAAACTCGTACCGATCGACAACCAATAATATTAGGTACCACAAATAGCGGCTGTTTTACCTGTACGACATCCCTAATCTTGGCCAAGAAACCACGGTGACTCTTTGAATCCTGATAATCAAAATCATCCTATCAAATCCTTAAATCAACCGGGAATCAACCCAAAAAGGTATTTGAACCATAAGTAAATGACCACTCCAAGGCACTCTATCATACTACCCACATACTGTTAGTAGCCTCAAGTGATGACTGTAAGCTCAGATGACGTCATCTCATAACAACACTGTGAAATATACCAATTCACTATTGTCATCCGAAATCTAAATACACCAAACTAGTGGTCAGCACAACCCGATAACAGGTATAACTCTGACTACTCATAACCTTCTACTATTAAGTGCACATAACTTAGAACCTGAAAGCATCCAGACTTTCACATAAGGAACAAAATCAAAAAACTGGATCACAATCTCGTACAAACCAACCACTAGTCAAAGCATAAGAATTCATAACAAAAAAACCAACCCAGTATCTGCTCACATGGGTCTAATCATTCATGGTCGCCTCGACTGACTAAGACCAGAAATAATCACATAACTGGGCGTACAAAATCCTTTAGGATACCACAACCTCGATCCACCACTAAAGGAGCATTTTCTCCTAAAAGAATGGTTACCTGCCCGAAGGTACAAAAACCAACTATAAGCAACAATAACTAAGGGAACCCAACATATAATAGCCAACCCCATTTAAACCATACATAGGCGAAGAGTAAAGATAACACCCTGGAAATCACTCCAGAACTGAAGAAAATGAATGGAAAGAGGGTCATTTACTCGTAAGAACTTCTCACTCTTGTCCTCTAGACCAACCAATGAAAGTCACGAATAGCGCGGCCCACACTCTAAAGCTACCAAATAGCTCGCGGACAGGAAAGATCATTAGGGGGTAACAGCATATCTGGCGCAAGAAGAATAAACCTCAGACACACAATGCTAATAAATACTCCTAAGGGGCTAACTGGCTAACCTGAACATACGACGAGTCTCAATTAGCAAAATTCTAAAGAGCCATATCAACCTACCGATATACACTGGTCATGACTAGGGTATAATCACAATAGAAACATACCATATCTAGGGAGAACATTGTATCTTATCCATGCTTGATAAAATTACTAGCGACACCTATCAACAAAAGGCCCAACTCCACTATCTCACAACAACTATAGGCTAAACTATATAAACAACTCAGATTCCTCACTAGGATCTACCATTAAAAGTGCCCTTCTGATACACGGGAGACAAAAGGGCCCTACACAAAACATCCACCACTCAATGTAGGACACAGTGAGGGTGATCAAATCTCAGTTGTGATGTAGTAAGGCCCACTTAACAAGGAAACTCAACCCCTAAATCATAATAACAAGGACTCACGGGCACCTCCCGAGCAAAAAGGAAAGACTCAGCTCGCCTACCAAAATCACAACCCAGGTGCCATCAAATAATTATACGAAAAGGGTCACAACATCAAAGGCTAACAATAAGGCCTAAACCTAGTCTACAATACCACATCAACAAGGGTAAGGTTACTCAACTAGCACAAATAAAATAAATAAGAAATAAGTCAGAGCCACGAGCAATTCAATAAAAACAACTAGGTGGGGAGTAAAATATAACAGTGTCGTAACTAGAGCTCGAAGGTAGATCATCTAAACACCCTGCCCTAAGGCCATAAACAAAAAGGCAAAGAATCACTAGAAGACTCAACTAGCCAGCCTGACTAAGGCATCCACAACTGGGGAACTCCCTGGCCCAAATATCAATCCCTATGCAATATAACAAAAATTGCTAATGCCACCATCTGCTCTGGCTGACTGCTAAGGTGAGGCTACAATCATTTTGTTGACTATATAGCCTAGTGCTGCGGACTAACTCTGGCCTAATAGCCTTTCTCACTATACTCAAACAACTCAATCCTTCTCTAACTGGGATCATAATAAATTATTCTGGCCATTACGAACCTAGAAATATGCCCTGGTTGGCTAACTACTCTAAGTACCTGGGCCTCTAATGGCTGACCAATAAAAGATTCAAACCGACTGACTAGACTAGCCCAACTAAATCTGTTGTTGCTACCGAAAGCACTGTGTATCATATAGTTCACTCACAAATTAGGTATCACTAAAATCATTCAGAGAACTCAAAGAAGGAGCTGGATGGGCTGACCCAAACTCCAGCTACTCTGTCTTGGCTTTTAGAACAAAAGAACCCCGAGGAGAAGGCAATCTATGACCCCATGTCCTCTAACAAGGTAAAAAAGAGAAAAGATAAAAAAGGGGGAGAGGCATTTATCACAAATATTTAATTAGAAGATCTGTCCAAGGATATGCCCTGCAACTACCAAGTGCTCTATCATCATACTGATCGGCATTAATACTGTGCAGAAAACAGACATTCTTTTATATCTCATATCATACAATGTAGGGGTATGTCTACTAATCATGTCAAATTATGTTGCATAGTCCCAACGGTCAAAGACCCCTGCTAGAAACCAATCAAACTCATCCTCAACCAATCCTCATCTCAAGACACCCCACTAGTACTTTTGAATAAACTCTGGTGCTCTACTGAAATAGAATGACAGTAACCCTTGTTGGAGCCTAGGTGAATCCCAGACTCTGTATATGATAATGTATCATTCTAGCACCTGATCTTAATTTTGAACCCTGAGAATGCGCACGGATATCTTACTGGTGCCCACCTAAGGCCTCTTCTTAGCTATCAGGAAGGATTTGAGCTGAATGAAGTATTAAAAAATCCAATAACCATATAAGGCACGTAAGGATTCAAGAATTAAGAGTATTTCCTAAAGGGTGCCCTGTAGCCCTCGATGATAAGATACAAACATTTGTATATCGATCCGCGAACTCTATCAAACACTTTCTCCTATGGCCAAATACACCGGTGAACCTAAAGCTCTGATACCACTCTGTCATGACCAGAAAATTGAGTTAAGATAGAGTCTATACCTCACCTAGACAAGCCTAATCCTAGACCAGAGTAAGTAGCGGTGGGGCAGTACCAAAAATCCAAAAGGGGGAAGGAGATAAAGAGAAGTAATAGAAGTATAATACAAAAATACCCAACTGAACATGACTCCCAGAACTTGTTATCGTGATTGCAGAGCATCTATATACAGAAAAGGTACAAAATACAACCCACAATGGGGCAAAACTACAAATAGCTATCCAGGCTCCAAGTACAACAATTGTAGAGATAGAAGGAACACCGGTCAGCATAATCGCCAACTTCTCACCGTATCTCCTAAATAATACCAAACTATTCCTCACAATTGCGTCCTTCCTGATGACTCTTACTAAGACCTGCATCAGGAAAAACTGTAGAAGTATAGCATGAGTACCAAAATAACGGGTACCCAACAGGTATCATAGGTCGACCAGGAAAAAGTAGCATAAGCAAGGTAAAGAGCGATCTAAAGAAAACAAAGCAGAGGCATATAATGTATAACATAAAGGGTAAACTACAGTAATAACTAATAAGTGTAGTGAAAGAGACAGCTATCAGTGCGTACATTACCAGTTAACAAGCATGAAGGAAAGTCACTAGCAAGGTGGAACAAATCAACTTGGGACACAAGAAAATCATGACCAAACGAGACACGTACATGGAAATCCAATGTAACCAGCACTAAGAATAACCAATAAAAGAGACGAAAACCATCAGTAAAATAATCTACAATAAATACAGTAAGTGCACGAATAACACCTCTCAAAGACAAGGAGGGAAACAAATAAGGTCTGCTAGCAACAAACCCAATGACACCTAATTCTACCGGTAGGTACACCCAAGTAACCAATTAACCTAACAAGTAATCCCCTGTAAATCCTGAAGAGTACAAGTCAACGTGTAGAGATGCAATGCAAAAGGGGGTACTGGAAAGGTAAATAAGTGTTGACATGCTCCTTCTTTGGGGTATTCCCTAATCAAGAGGGACCCATGGAGGACTCGAACTGTATACCACTACTCTTTTGTATATCCCTTCCCCAGGCTATGTGTTATGCCCTAAGCATAGTGATCCGGGACACAGTCCCATAGAGGGACTTGAACCTATATGTAAAACCTCATAACAACCCCACCAGTAGTATAGTCACCAGGGCAGAAGTGCAAAAAACTCGAGCTCAACCCATATATTATATCTCAATGGAAAGTCAAGTCTAGCTACGTACACAAAAATCGAACCTCGGTAAAATCCAATTGTTGTCGTGTAGGCAATATCCAGAAATCACGATGATAGTGAGAAAATAACCTCAAATGGTGTAGAAAATAGCTCCATAGTACTCATAAGTGCAACCATGGAGGATACAGTATACATGAAATTAGTTTCCGGTTATTACTCTGTCGAAATCAAGTTACCTTTTAAAATATTTAATGCATGATCACTACACAGAACCACTCAATGGCTAAACTGGTCTAAGGATGCTAATTGGGATCCATTGGATGACTATCAAGCCCTAGTTATAAGGTACATCCTCTCCTAGCCAAACTACATTCCCGAGCCACGAGTAACCGTACAAGAGATGCCACAACTTCCTAGAGGGTTTTGGTTAAGGCTAAGTACACAGCCATAAAAGGGAAAACATGGAGCCATTATAGCACCATCAAATACAACTCACTCCTAGTCTTATAACGGGCTATAGAACAATATCATCACGCAGAGCTGCTAACTACCCCTCAAAGTTGTACTTGGCTAGGTACACTGTCATCACATAAGGATACTAACTATCCAACATAGAGTACCTAGCTACGTACAATGCCATCATATAGGGTTGCTAGCTAATTAGAAAAGCCGCATTAGCTATCTATGGCCCAAATGGACCACACTTTCCTTAGTCACACACAACATCTCAGGTAGAACACAGAATAATCAACCTACCTAAAGCGGTTCTAAAATCACCAGCTAAATCGGGGGATAGCTACTAGGCTCTAATTACTAGTATAATCCCCTCCCAAACCTTACCACATTCCAAAGTTATCACATAAACAATACGTACAAAAAGTGTTACCCCTCCCCTAACCACACTATGTTTTAGAGTCGGCATTGAACACACGGGTAGGGCGATATAGCCCTAGGATAAGTAGTTAAGCTATAAGTCAACTAAGTAGGTCATAGGAAGGAAGAATAAGCATATTGGGGCCCGACTAGCAATTCTAGCCTCGAGCTGGTGCTTTACCATGCATATGCTATACTAATACCTGGTCTGAAGAAAGTAGACCATAACCTACCTGAATTCCGGCGATATCCTCGAGAAGCATTCTCAAGTATCCAAAGAATCACGTATCAAGCTCGAATTTGTGCGAGGCTAGAAAAAATATAACCTACATGTCAAGAAGATTAAAACAAGACCCATACTGCAATATAAATAGCGGGGTCAAACAAACCAA
This sequence comes from Withania somnifera, assembly GCA_039654485.1. Lineage (NCBI taxonomy): Eukaryota > Viridiplantae > Streptophyta > Magnoliopsida > Solanales > Solanaceae > Withania > Withania somnifera. The sequence goes on along the minus strand of JBDJHY010193861.1, from coordinate 4,409 downwards.
AATCGGTTCTGTAAACCCTAATAGCTTAAAAAAGAAATATTTATACCAATGCGTAGAGCACATCTCATACATCATATTGTACAAAATGGGACTCAAACTAACGATAGGAATTGAAGATATAAGATTGAGAAGCTTATGTAATATAAAAAAATTTATCAAAATAGCAAAAATGAAGAATCACCCAGTAGAAATGATTGTAAAACCACTGCAACATGATTCTATAGATTAAATCTTGAAGAAGGAGCCTTATGGAGCTCCAAAAATACTAATTTAAACACAATAAACTTGTTAAAAGTAGAATTTATCATGTTAGATGTGTTGTACATATTTTAAATTTAGTTGTGAACGATGGTATAGAATTATTCAAAAATAGTTGTGAAAAACTTAACAATGCATGTTTTTGGATTTTCCATATGTATAAAATTAGTAGAATTAATCACTTTAAGAAACTTTTTGAGGTAGCGGACTTCCCTATAGAAAGGTTCCCAAATATGTTTAAACTAGGTGAAACTATTTTTATGAAATACTTGAAACCTAATACTATGCATTTTAACGGGCATACTTTTAATCCTGAATATAAAATTAATGATAAAGATTGGATAATGTTAATGAACATTTAATATTTTTGAAATTCTTTTGCGAAGCGACAAACATTTTTTCTGGCTTATATTATCCCACTGTTACTGAAATCTTATTACATGTATTAAATATGACATGTCGTTTTGCTAAATATAGATATAAACCATTATTTAGAGATGTTATTATAGTTATGATTTAGAAATTTAAAAAATATTTTTTTATACCACAAATTTATTTAACTGCTATTTTATTTAACCTAGAATATAAAGAAGTTGGTGCAAAAGTACTAGTTAAATATTTTTATGATAATTTAAAAATTGAACCATACGAGAATGTAGTTTTGAAACATGCCAAAATAGCATTAGATTTTATGCTAGAGAAATGTATGAAAAATATTATATTTTTTGATCCCCCGCAACGTAATAGGCCTAGATAAGATTTTCATAGTAAAATGAAGTCTCAACTTGTCGTTGATTCTTTTAACAAATGTGATTTTGATGATTATTTAAATCAGGGACTAGACAACATAATGGACGGTGAAGGCACACTACTGCTTTTATGTTGGTGGAGGGTTTGGGAAAGTCAATTTTCAAGACAAAGTAGGAGGCGAAGGACCTGCTCACTATTCTCGCGACATTGGTGGCTTCCGAGTCAGCAATTAGCACAGGAAGATTTCAAACTGGAGATCACCGCTATTCACTAGCCGAGGACAGCTTGGAGATTTCCATGATTATTAGGAATTGGATCAACTCAACTCGACGTAACAAAGGACTCCCAAGGTTAACATCACAATATAAATTATTTCTTGATTTATTACTTGGAGACAACAGTGATGATGAGATGGAACATGAGATCGTTTGAAAAATCTTTCAAGACCATCTGTTGATCACACTAGGTCATTACAAGAATTAGATGAGAATTTTTCTAGAGTATACAACTATTAGTATTACAGAATCCTTTCTAGAAGGTGGTTCTGTAACTTAGTTTTTCTAACAGGCCCCTTCCTAGAAGGTGGCTGTGTAAATTAAGTTTTTCTACTAGTAGTTGTAAGCAATAACTTGTAATCAATTATTAAATACCTAAATAATATTCATATTATTATAATTTGTATAATTGTTTATTTCTATTAAGTTTATTACTATTTTTTGTAATTACAAAAAATAACTTACAAAAAAATATATTTTTTATATGTAAATAAAGTTATTAAGTTTAATAAACTTTATATATATATATATATATTATAATGTTATAAAGTTTAGCCGAGCCAGGTTGGCCAGTTGAACCGGAACAAGTAGCCCTGGACTGAGCCGACTCGGTACAGTAATCAGGTTGGCCGGCCCGGTCCCGATCCGATGCGGGTTGGGTAATTTGGACCGGTCCACCAACCTAGACCGACCTGGATTTAATTTTTAAAAATTAATAAAGTAGCAGCTTATTACCCTTTTTGACCATTTTCAATTGTCCAAAACGACTATTTTGCCAAATTTAATAAGAAAAAAAAAGAAATTCACCCAATTTTTTTCTATAAGTACCAGTTTAATATTTTTATTTTTCACAATAATTTGCTCATTATCTATCAATTTCTCTCAATATTCCTCATAAAAAAAGTGTTCTAATTGTTCACAATTAAATTATTAATTAATTATTTTGCAATTATTATTTATTAGCGGCATAAAGTGATCAAGTGAAAGTTTTAAATTTTCAAGTATTCAATTTGTTACAATTATATTCTTTTTGATTTTAAATTTAATTATTATATTTTTTAATATGGATAAACAAAGCAAAATGGGTAACATTGTTAAAAAATTGTGTCCCGAAAGTAGTCCGGATAATAAGAAAATAGGTTCCTCTTTAGCTAGAGGTTCTGGTAGTAGTAGGAATTATAACCTTATGTCTGACGCTCCACCTAGTATTGCTAGTGAATCTAGACAATAATAGAAATATTGTGAGGATGTATGTATGCATGATATGAATTATGAGGAATTTCAAGAAAATTACGGTATAGAAGAAGATAATGAATTAAAAGGGGATGTTAATATGAATCTTCACGAATTTAATGATAGTGATGATGATGATGATGATGATGATGATAATAATAATAATAATGATAAGAATCTCAACACCCCGTCCCCTCAATTTGTTAATTTTGATCCTATACCTCATAGACCTACTATAAAAATTAGTGTAGTGTGGAAATTTTTTGAAGATATACCGGGTAGTGAAACCGTTAAATGTATTATTTGTAAGAAAGTATTTATGCACAGGGGGGAGGGAGGTGGGTAATGCAGAGGGGATGAGTACATTGACTTGACATTGTAGACCTAAGCCTACAGTAGAATGGGCCAAAGCATATGGTACTAAGGAAGTCGGCCTGGCCTAGCATACAATAAATCCTTCAAATCGGTAAATTGATGCAAAATTATGATAAGGCAAAGGACCATCTAGAAATAGCCAAAATGATAGTTCTAGGTTGTTTGTCTTTCACTTTTGCTTCTTCTGAGGCATTTGTTTTATACATACAGAGAATTTATAATCCAATGTTTGTAAGGATCCCTAGGAGTACATGTAGGTCAGATGTTTTAGGTTACATGGACAGTATACATTTTATTTACATACTTTATTTCTCAATCTTCCTTGTAGAGTTTCTTTAATATCTGATCTTGTTCGTGATGTTAATAGAAATGATTATTTAACTGTTACATGTCACTGGATACATAGTAAATTTATAATTCAAAAATGAATTTTATCTTTTATATATGATAAAACCGCAGGTATGATGCAGAATTTATTGCAGACACAATTACTAAAGTTGCTAATTATTATAATCTGAATAGTAAAATTTTTGTGTAGATTTTGATAATGCATCTAATAACACCGCCATCATTGAAATGTTAAAAATATCACTTTCTCCACCACTAAAAGATATTTTCTATATTAGGGGTGTGCATCATATTTATAATTTAATTGTTAAGGGTGGTCTTGCCTTTTTTTGAACATATTTTTAAAAAATTAAAATTTGTAGTAGGGTTTAATCAAGGTAACAATAGAAGGATTAAGATTAAGGAATTTAAAATAAAATGTGCACAATTTAATTTGAAACCTAAATTAATGTCCAAAGAATTAAAAACTAGGTGGAATTCAATATATTTATTTTTAAAATCTTGCTACAAATATAGGAAGCCTATTAGTGCTACCTCTAACCAACTTTACCTAGCACCTGACCATATGTTACAAACCTCAGATTGGAACCTACTTAGGGAACTAGACGCACTTTTAGAAAATTTTTACAAAGCTACCAGTGAATTTTCATCTCAATATTATTCTGCTCTTTTTTTATTCTATCATATATTGCTCAAACATCTCTGTTACTTTCTGAATATAAGAATAAAGACGGTTTCGAAGATTCTATTGGTGCAATGTTTGAAAAAATTAACAAAAAACAATTTTCATTTCCCCTATTTACTTAATTGTTGCTATCTTAAATCCTTCCATAAAATAAGCAACAATGGGTGAATTTTGTACAATGATTTATACAAATTTAGAAACTGAACATGAAGAAGAACCATATCTATTTGAGGCTGATAACGTGAATGAATATTTGAAATCTTTATATGAACACTACGCAACTATAGTTGATAATGCTATACCTACTAACTAGTCTAATGTACCTTCAAATTTTGTAGAGTCATAATCTTCCAAAAGGTCGACGCATGCTATGCCTGATTTTACTAATATAAGAGTTTTAGTAGAATACCGGCTACCTCATGGAGAGGAGTCGGTAATGAACTAAATCTTTATTTGTTGCAGGCCCCCGAACAAATTAGCGCTGA
>JBDJHY010193850.1:0-11775 GCA_039654485.1 Withania somnifera | reverse complement strand
CAATGTATCATTTGTCTTCAAGATTGGCTTAAAAGTGAGTCTATTCCAATTAATATTGAGGAAGACTTAGAATATCTTGAGTTACTTGAACTAGGTAAGAATTTCTTATTTTGTATTCATTATATTGAGTTAGTGTTTTATTTATATAGCATAACAACTAATAATTTATTTTATTATTTTATTTAGATATGGCTTCTATTGGCATGGAATCTAATATTGTTGATGTGTAGTAGTAAGAAGAATTGGTTTGGGCTATAGTTTGTTGTGCTTTGGAATTGGCAGGTATGTAGTATTAATTTTGTCTCTGCTATGCTTCTAATCTTTGTATGTTGTGCATCATGTGCTTGCTATTATATAAGTATATATATGATACCCCTACAGCCTTACTGACTGCTGTGCTTGGCAACTGGACACCTAACTAGTGTTGACTACTTGCTGGTAGTGAACAATAAACTTCCAAATGCAATTATTATGCTGGAAGTTCTGTCCTGTGTGTGAGTGTGACTTGACTTAAGGAAGGAGGGAACATTAAGCTTCTAATCCCATTCTCTTATTGAAAAGGTGCTTTGTTGTTTGTTGTTTCTGCTAAGAACTGCCAGTGTTTTTATTTTCTAGTTTCCATGGTTAGCATATAAAGAAAAAAAAAGAAGAAAAGTAGTAGAAGAAGAAGACAACTACTAGTATTTTGGTTCTTTTTTGTTTTTCTGGACTTGCTGGGCAGTGGACCTATTTCTTTGTTCTATATGTTTCTATAATCTGTTTTTTTTTCTCATATGGATTCATTTCTCAGTATTTTGAGTGATATATGTCATTGATTGTGTGCTATAAGATTTTTTATTTAAGTTCAATTCTATAAGACTGCTATGCTTCTAATTGCTGATTGTTGTGGTACTGTGCTGACTGCTGACTGTCGTACTGATTGCTGACTGCTGACTATTGACCACTGTGCTTGACTGAATGTTATATTCAAATAATTGATTTCAGTTAGACAATTACCTTTCTTTTGCATTATTAACAAACTTTTATGATGAACTTTAGCAGATAAAGGTACTGAAGGGCATGTTCACTTGCAGATTGCAGTCCAGTAGGATGAAGAAGGGCCTCTCTTTTGTTACTTTATTCTTGTAGTTGTAACTTAGCACAAGTATTCTGTGGTTTGTATAATAACTGATCGTATCTTAACATCATTAAGTTCCACTCTTGGTATTACAAATACTTGCAGCCTTGCGTCACATGTTGCTTATGGTTGGTACAACAAGTGATTGTATCTCTTATGTCCTTAAGAAATGCTTCCTCTCTTACCTCAAAAGATTATTTATGAGTTATGTGTATTATGTTTTCTGCTTTGGAGTGTATGCATATTATTTTTCATGATCATAATATAGTGCATGGTGTATTTTATGCTCATCATCATCATTAACTAGGCAAGTTCTTAGTGATCAATATACATATTTCTAATTTGTCTTACTGCAATACTGTGTGATTCTATTTCATACATTATAATCTTTCCCTACTAAAAATAAAAATGAAATCATTTTTAGGTCGTCTTAGTTTGTAATCCATATGACCTACTTATTCTTTTGGTACTCATCTAAGTTATTGCTTCTACTAAATAAGCCTTAACCTTTGACTGAATATTCTATTGAACGACCATCAATTCTTCTAGTCAGTGCTACCTTCTCTTTGTGTATATCTATTCTCAGGAATCAAGTGCTTACCTGATTTTAATTCAATTGCAATAAGATGTCAATGTATTTGCAACCCTATTATGACTGTTCGATATACTTATCGTTTCCCCTTAGTCTGAGTAAACTTTCTCAAGTATTTGAAGGTTTTGATATATAATTGAAGTTAGTTATTGCAATTAAAGTAGGGGAACCTAAAACCTTTATAAAAAGCGTCAATCTGATTATTTGCTTCATTGTGTCATAATGTAGCTTATAATACAGGTATGAATTATAATTCTGGATATGGAATTGGAATGTATGGTTCTTATGGTGGCTGCTATGGAAGGCTTGTATTTATGTAATTATGTATTTTATGTTTTGAGTTTTCGATGTGGATCCATAATATTTAGGTACTGAAGCTCAATAATTTAAGGTTCAAACTGAAAATTGAACCGAAAATGCAAAAATCGAACCAAAGAAAATTTATTTCGGTTCAGTTATTAGTTTTACAAAATCAAAAATTAAAATTTTAATAACCGAACCGAAAAACTGACTGCCTACCCCTAAAGGCATGTACTTACCCGTGTTCTATTAATGTATCAACATTGAGACCTTTAATCTGGTCAACTCTAGAGTCCTCTTTATATACGACTCACAACCTTACTTTTTTATTTTTAAAAAAGTAATCTATTATCAAATTTCGCAAAGTTGATTAAATATTTTTTTAAAAAAAACATACCGAACTTTAGAGACTCCAATTTAAACCATTTATTCAAGCATCTCACCAAGAGGATGAAAGTCCAAGTAACCAATTGTTACATTAAGGAAAATTGAGTATTTCAATCGGTTACTTGGACTTTCATCCTCTTGGTGAGAATTCAATTTTCACTTTAGAATTTCTCCTCCCAATTTTGCTTCCCCCACTGCTATTCTTATCACGACCCAAATCATGAATCGTGTACCGACTTTATTTTAACTAAATAGGAAATATTTACCACCCAATAAATTTAATGTGAAAAGTATCTCTTTTAGATGAATCCAGTAATAACAACAACAAAGATAAAATTATTTTTCAAATAATAATCATAATAATTACCAAGGTTACAATTCTTAATAACCAACAATTATTCTTCTCGAGACCTAGTCTATACATGTACAAAAGCCTCCTAAATATAAAGTAATGAAGGAATAAAGGACCAAACTTCTGACAGGAATGAAGTGCAGAAGTTGATGTTGAATAGTTGAATAATTGTCATCCCAAAAGTATCTTTAACGAAACCTGCAACACGTTTATATTCAAAAAGGATGTAACAAGAATAGCATCAGTACAACACACATATTGGTAGGCATCATCAACTGACTAGAGCTAGTTCACATAACATAAATATATAAATAACCAAGAAAATCTCAACATCCTAATAATCAAGCATTTACGTTGCTTCACAATTAAATATATACTTCTTACATCTTGTAGCTCTAGAAAATCTTCCCATTTCAATATCCTCAAATCATTCACCTCTACCAGTTACTTAGCTTATTAAGATTGTTAGCATTAACTACTTCCCAGTACTAACATACTTTACAAACAACTTATTCACATACACATTTATTATTCGAGCATAAATAGAGTGATTTCAGTAACCACAATTAAATCACATAAATCATGACACTATATAAAACACTCATCGATAAATTCATTCACATTAATCACCATAAAAGTACAACCCATCAATCAGGTAATACAACTCTAACACACATCATCAGTTTATACAGAAGTATATTCATAGATAAAATCAAGGACAATATGTAACATTTAGCTTTGTGTCATTCCCTGAGCTCACCCCTGAACATGAAAAGGCATTCCTAGCTACAGAGTGTCCCCGGAAGTACCCTTGGCTTTGGCATAACTCTATTCACTGTTTACACTCAGTCGAAAGAGGGGTATAAAATAGATAAAATAATGTGCATCTAACATGAAGAAATAAATAGGTTATAAATGAAATACTGAAATCAATCTCAAGTCTATTATATCATTGTCTGAAAACCTCTACTTAAGCTAAATACTAGGCTGCTAGGACAATTCCCTAGCTAGCCTTAAAATAAAGAAATAAAATAAATTCTAAGTCGCATACTCTAATAAAGTAAATAAATCTAAATAAAATGGTCCTCAGAGCATGAGGAATCACCAACTTCAACTTCCTGTCAGGACTGGAAATCGGGTCAATTGAAAGCAAGTGAATAGACGGTTGATGTGATGGTATTTTACGTCACATTGTGCACTTAAAACCACTGAAAAAGAGCATGCACTTGAGTAATAACAACTTGTTTTAATGATTTTATCAAGTATTTGCAGGGTTAAGGCAATGAGTAAGAGTATACAACACTTATACGAAAAAGGGACATTTTCTTGTTTGAAGCAGGCCAGACAGTTCCACAGACAAACAGTCTGAAGATAGACGACTCGTCCAAGGGGTTTTTTCCTATTTAAAAGATCACTGGATAAGAATCCAAGAATAAGCGGCCCACTAGATGGTTCTCCTACAAGGAGGTGGTTCACCCAAGTTGGAGTTGCCCAATCAAAAGCTCTCTGGATAAGAAACCAAGGACAGGCGGCTCACCAAAAGGTTTTCCTGTTGGGAGGTGATTCGCCTAAGTTGGCATCACCTAATTGAAAGTTCACTAGTTTAAAGGGGGTGACAGAAGGAAGAACAAATGGTTCACCTGATTGGTGGTCTGAACTGATGACAGTCCAGCCCAAGTTGTTGATTATTTTACTTATTCCTACATTCTATAAATAGGATGGGTACTTAGCTTAATTTGTAGAAGTGAGTTAGGGTTTAACACCCATATTCATTGAAGAACAGAAGTGTTGAGATTTTATGATTATTATTCTGCAATCAACTGAACTTTACAATTATGGTATGTTATTCTTTATCTTTTGGATTCAATATTGTAGTATGATGACAATTAAGGGCTAAAACCCAACCCTAGGGTTGTGGGATCAATGGGTTAAACTATACTAGGGTTGTAATCTATATGGGCTGTTACTTTTATTCTTTTGTATGAACATAATCTCTATGCAATGAACGAGTTTTAGTGGTTGCAAACACTAGAACATGCCTAGGTTTAGCTATCCTTAATTTGGTGGATAAAACTAGGAGTTGAGATTATGCCAAGAAATTCGGAGCATTAACCTTCGTCTAATGGTTGCTGTTGTAACTAGGGTAATATTCTTGAGTTATGATAACACATGAAATGAACTCGTTCACATCCCTAAGCTAGTGTAAAAGAGGTTTACTTAGGATCAAATATTGAAAAACACTTAAGTAAACAACTTTGTATGCATACATAACTCTACGTTAGGAATGATCCTGCAGTCTTGAAAAGATTACAATCCGAAGATGGTTAAACCCTGCTGAACACAAACCTAGCTTAACTATGCACTTGAGTAAATCAATAATTAGCTTAACTATGAACAACGAAGAATTGCAAACACACAAACCCCCTTTTTTATTTTCTTAATGGTTACTAAGAACAAGTTCTAACTATAAGTTTCTATTGCAGGACATATATCCGACACCTATTCCCTGTGGGATCAACCTCAACCTTGATTGGGTTCTATATTTGACAACTGACCGCTTATACTTCAAAAGGAAGTATAGTTTGGGCATTATCAAATTTTGGCGCCGTTGTCGGGGAATACAATTTACGGTGAAGTCTAAATATAGCAACTAAAGTTAGGTTTATTTGTAGTTTTCATGATTGAGTTATATTTGTCTACTGCAGGATACAGGCTGCGCATGCCCAACACTCGGTGTTAAAAAACACCCTTATTGCCATTAGGCCCTGAGATATCCATAAGCTTCCTCAAATTGAACAGACAGGAGCATGCAACATTACCTGAACTTAAAAAAACCCTGCAGAGGCATAACATGCAAACCATCCAGATACACCTCACAGGCCATAACCTGTGAGACAACCAGATGCGTATATGGATGATAAAGAGGTAGACCTTGATCAAGCAGGGGCAATAGGGACAATCATATTATCCCCATTGGACCCAGGAAACAACTTCAAAATCACAAGAACAATGATACAATATCTTACCATGAAGGGTTTGTTTCACGGAATAGCTGGTGAGGATCCAAACCTACACTTGAAAAACTTCACGGCCATCTGCAAATCCTATCACCTGCCTGGAGTGAGCCAAATGCTATCGGACTAAGGCTTTTCCCACTATCACTTAGTGGGGAAGCTACCATGTGGCTCAACGATTTGCCTCCCGAATCTATTGCAAATTGGGCAGAACTGAAAGGGGCTTTCCTAGAAAGGTTCTTTCCCCTATCCAAAATGCTTATGTTTCAGGATGAGATAACCAACTTCAGGTAGAGTCTTGATGAAGCTCTTCATGAGGTGCGGCTGAGGTTCAATAGAAGATCAAGAAATGCCCCATTCGTAGGCTTGGGGATAACTATCTCAAGGAAACTTTCTATCATGCACTGAATATTCCTTCAAAACTGGTCGTGGGTGGTATTAACGGTCGATCCTATATGGCGCGCACATATGCTCAAGTGTCCCAAGAGTTGGAAACAGTAATGAAGAATACAAAAGGTTGGCACACTAGACAGTCTGAGGTATCTGGTGGGGCTAAGAGTGATGTCATGACGATTGAGAAACACCTAGAGAAGAGGAGAGAGACTAAGACATAGCACACTTGAAAACACAAATTGATTTATTGTCGAAGAAATAGCTCGAGGGAAGCTATGGTAGGGTTAAAATGGTCAAGTCATGTGAGAAAGGACCATGTGGTACCAATGATTCCAATTCAGACAAGGAGGATAAGTATCTCTAAAATCAGGGGGGTTACAATAGGAAACCCAAAGTCGAAACTTTAATCTTGAGTACTTTAATGATAGAAGAGCCTACCAAGACAAAGAATAGGGCAGTTGGATGGAAAGGGAAGCATTCAACAAAAGTCGAAGTGGAGTTTATGTGCCTTAGGGACAATGTTAGCAAGAAACAAACACTTTCAAAATCAAAGACAAGTTGGGAAAGGTGCTAAATAAATTTGAATCATATGATGAGAGCCTTCACTCAATTAATACCTAGGTTTCAAACATTGATCAAAGGGTTAAGTCTCATTTGTCTTTGATACGATACTTGGAATTTCAAATGGGGCAGCTATCTGCATCGCTTAACCAACGTAAAATGGGAACCCTGTCTAGAGACACTGTACAAAGTACCAACAAATACAAAGCTTGATAACCTCGAGATAACTGTCATTCCATGATGTTAAAGCAAGCGCTATTGGGAGGCAACTCAAAATCTTCATCCTTTATTCACTTATGTTGTTTTCTTTGTGCTTTTGGTAATTATTTAAGACATTTCAATTGTTAGGAAGTTTATCTTATGATCATGCGTGCTAATAGAGGTTTCATATCTTAAAATACGGAGTTGTGAGAAATGGTACATGGTAAGACGGAACCTTAGGGATTTCTCCTAGAGGCTCCACCCATTGAGAACCCTCCTAGACGAGTATTGGCCCTCAGAAGGGACACCAGAAGAATCGTCTGACATCAGATGGTTCACTTAGGTCACCGTCTGTGGGATCTTACTTAAATTCAGTGGGTCAGGCATCTTAAGAGATACCCGACCTGACCTAACTCAAAATATGTATAAAAGGGGGAAACCGATTAGTTTTACCCATTTCTCAACTGAAAAGTACCTAGTTCCCACGGTTTGTTCTCCATAACCATATTTACACCCATCCATCTCCCATAATCAAATCTAAAACTATAAATAGGCTTAATCTAAGTGAGTTCTTCCACACAAGTTTGAGTAAAACTACAACCCTAAGGTTTCTTTTCTTTCAGAAGTTCTTCTTTTCAAGTATTTTTAGCTGGAAAGTATGCTAAACTCCTGTATTAATCTTAATTTTGAGCTTGGGCAGTGTAACTTTAGGTACCCATTTTAGTTTTGGTTAATGTAGTGTTGCACCGGTGGATTTTGTTACTTCTGCTAAATTGGGTCAAGAACTAATTTTGTTGTGTTTTGAGTATTTTTTAAATCAATGAAATATAGGATTGGGTAGTTAAGATGCTATGTAAATATTAACAAAATTGGTTATTGGTCAAAATTACAACGACTGGAAGTGGGTCACAGATCGGGCGACTCATCAGGTATTCCGTCTCACAGGAGATGGCTAGCCTGGATGAACTGCCTGATTAAAAGCAAACTGTTTTAATCCCTCTCAGTTCTCTCTAGGATAGATGGAGCAGGAGATGAACCATCTTCTAACAGAATGTTTGTCTGTTACTTTTCCCCAAACAGGTGATAGACTAGGCAAGACGCCTCGCCTAGTCCTCTCGCTTGTCAACATTCTTTTACATATATCTGAGCAGTTCTGCTACCTGGGTTCTAACATTTATCATCTATCCAGGTACCTATGGCTCTGAAACTACCACAATGTTGAGGAAATGACCAACGTAGTGGGACCACTCGAGGACTGATCGAGAAGAGTCAAGCCCAAAACAACGACTGACATAACGAAAAACCCAGCTAGCCTCCATTTAAACTAAACCATCTCATATTGTGACTTCCTTATCTGATGAGGAATCAGGTAGAGGGTCGCAGAGTTCATCCGAGGCTACCAGCAGTAGCAGTAGTAGTAGCAGCACCCAGCGCACACATGCTACACCAACCAAAACACCAGTTGATCCCTTGCAGGGGGTGGTGTGCCAAGTAATAAAGAGTAAAAATCCTGAGTTCAGAGATGATTCCAATGAGCAGTACTAGGATCAGGAAAGATCTTTGAACATGGGTTGTTTACAAATGCAAAAGGGAAGTATCGACGAAGTATCATTGAAGAAGTATAAATAATCGCTGAACATTTGCTCGAGTACCCAGAGATCAATTGTGTCTCAGGGGCTACAGGTTGGAGTGGATGAACAAATCACCCAACCATTACTATCATACTATAGTTCAGGAGTTCTATTCAAACTAAAAAGCCACACTACAACAGATCACTCCCAAGGGCCAGAAAGTTTATGATTTTGGGGTCTTTGATGCTATTGAGGTTCGAAGGGTTCTAGTCAATATTTCACATGAGTCTATCAACCGATTCCTCTTCGGACCTGATTACATAGCACCAGCCAACCACCCGGAGTATGTGTACCAGTATGCCAATCGAAAGACTCAAAGGGCCTGGCTTGCCAAGGTCCTAGTTGACACAATTCCTGCATGATTACATGATCCATGCCTCCTAATCCAAATTGGTTTAATGAGATTCAGTACAAAGTTTTGGTGGGCTGTGGCTCGTATACGAATCAAACTTACCCGGGTAGAAAAATTAACTATTAAAGATGTTGTATTAGTTACTTGTCTGGTCTGTGAGTATAAGTTGAATTTTGGCCACCTAATAGCCAATGATATCTGGATGTGCGCTATGCGCGAAGGTACTGCTTATTCCTACCCATGTCTCATTTTGGCACTTTGTCAGCTAGCAATGGTATCGCTTCTACCAGGCATAAATATCAGCATAGATGCACTGAAGACATATATGACTTAGAGAGGTCGAAAGATCTCTATTAACTTGAGGTGAAAAAGCCTAAGGATTCCACTCCATCAGCAACCTAAATTGAGTTTAAGGGTCCTATAGGTACTGAAACTACAGAGGCTACCGTTACCCCATCTGCTTACCCCAACTCCAGTACCCTGGGCCTCAAGGCTCGCCTACTAGCCATGCTGCCAATCGTCCTCCACCATCTATATTCGACTTCACGCCAGCCAATTTTGCACGATTGGTCAGAAGGGTAAAGAGAAATGAAAAACAGTTGGAAGTTTTGTCGATCGAGGTCGAGCAGCTAATTTATTGGAAGATAAAGACGTCTTTTAAGCCATATAACACTATAAAGGCTCACATTAATAGTATGGAGGACCGTATGAATAAGCGTATCCACTTGATAACCCCGATAGAATAGGAAAGGTTTCATATTGAGTTAGAATGGCTTTGAGACAATATGACTGCACTACAACAGGGCCATTATACTTGGATACTACACCAGAGGATCCGATTGAGTCAAATGATGAGGACCGGATTCTTAGTTTGGCTGAGATGCAGTCTAAGGGCAAAGCCATTATGACAGGGGGTGGTGATGAGGAAGAGGCTGGAAAGAAAAAAAAGAAGAAGAGAAAGCGGAGCAGCCGCCATAAGGATGAAGATTTGGAGGAGGCATTACACGCTTCTAAGGAAAGCTTTGTACTTGAAGAGGATCGGAGACTAGCACAGGCAGTGGGTGCATCTGCTAGCACTACGCTGGCAGAGATCGAGCATCTCAGTAGGGCTTCTCCCATTGCTTTAGAACCACATGATGTTACTCCAAGGGATGCAACATGAATGTTGAGATAACAGTACACTCTCTCTTTTTATTATCCAATTAGTATCTATTGTGCATTGGGGACAATGCTCCATTTTTTTATGTGTGTATGGGGGTGTACCTATTATATGTTTTGATCATTTTGATTTCGTCTGAGGTTTTTGTTGCCAGGTTCTTTTCCCTTAGGCATGCTATTTAGTAGAACTGGCATGTTTAGGTTTATTTTTGATGTAGTTTATTTTTGGTGTACTTTTGTAAATGGCGAAACACCATTGTATATAAGCAGTTTCATTTTTCAGTCATTTTATTTGGTTCATACAAGTGTTGCATGTATTTCTTTTTAATACTGCAGTATAAGAAGGGTGTTGTATATGATTGTAATTGTATCTCTCTATGACATCTGTTTAACGAGTTTGAATTGAGAAAAGTATATACTTTCAAGTAGGGGAAAGCATTTTTGTATAATCTGTTGCATATATGATATCTAGAATTTGCCTCGTTCATATTGTAGCATAGTTGAAAGTAAATGAAATGCAAATGATCCTAGGCCTTCCGTGATAAGTCACTTAAGCCTTAAATGAGTCACCAAATAATTATTGAATTCCCGAGTTGACCCCTCATGTCTAGTAGAACTAAATTATTTAAGTACCCTTGGACAAAGCTAAGTGAAAAGAGAGAGTTTTTGTAAGGCCTTGATTCCCTATTTAATATTATGAACCTAGGTGTAGGCATTGTAACCCAAGTCTGGGGTGGCTAGGTAGCAAACACCATAAACAACATGTGATAATCAATCTAACTTGGCCCTGATTCAGTAGTAAGTAATGTGTCTTCAAACTGAGTAAAACTCTAGGTTGAGGGTGGCTACCATAAACCTGTCCTGTAATAAAGAAAGGTGTTCAGCAGTTTAATCAAAAGAGAAAGAGTTCAACTGCGCAAAAGAAAAAGGGGGACTCAGGGGAAAGTGATAGTGAAAAGAAGGTTGTAAGAGGAACATGCTTGAAAAAGAGGGTAGTCGAACAAATTGATCCAGACACTAAGTTCCCAAATCATGTCCTACCAGCATTTAACTAAAATTACAAGCTGAGTAAAATCCTATGTGATTCGCGTTGTTTTACTGAATACTATGTTGTAATTGATAAAGGCAGTCCTATTGATGTTGTGTATGCAATCCGGTTTCTTTCTGAGCGTGAGAGGCTATTTTCCCAGTCCCAGTATTTTATAAAAGTTCATAGTTTCATGGTGTGTGGGACTTTTTTGTTGAGAGGGAAAGTGTTACTCTAATCTATGTTGAATGACTTAATACAACAGTTTAGGAGGTATGATCTATCAATGTGACACTCAGAATAAATTATAGTGTGTGAATAAATACACATACCTAACATGATGTAAAACCTGATGAATGCCTGTGATGAGATAAATTGTATACGAGGTTTTTTTAAGTGCTTGATGTGTACTGGTTATGTTTCTGTTGTTTCTTGAGGAAAAGTAACCATTTTAGGTTGAGGGTGTTAATGTGACGACATTTTACGTCACATTGTGCACTTAAAACCCCTGAAATGAAGCATGTAACTAAGTAATAGCAACGTGTTTTAATGTTTTTATCAAGTAATTTTAGGGTTAAGGCAATGAGTGAGAGTATGCAACACTTGTATGAAAAAGGGACATTTTCTTATATAAAGCGGGCCAGACGGTTCCACAGACTAACAGTCTGAAGATAGATGACTCGTCCAAGG
>JBDJHY010193840.1:0-11775 GCA_039654485.1 Withania somnifera | reverse complement strand
TATAAGTTCTACCGATAATGGGATAAATTTAGATAGATAAGAAATCATGGTGGATAATGTTTTTGTATATAATATTGCACTTAATATTATGAATGACAATGAGGATCTTGAACCTCAATCTATCGAGGAATGTCGATGAAAATGTGATTGGCCAAAATGGCAAGAGGAAATTCAATTAAAACTAAACTCACTTGCTAAACATGAGGTTTTTGGACCTGTAGTCCAAACCCCCGATGGTGTAAAACCTGTTGGTTATAAATGGGTCTTTGTACAGAAAAGAAATGAGAGAAATGATATTGTAAGATACAAGGCTTTCCTTGTTACTCAAGGATTCTCTCAAAGACCCGGCGTCGACTATGAAGAAACATATTAACCGGTTATAAATGCAATAATATTTTGATATCTTATCAGTTTAGCTGTAAAATAGAATCTTGAGATACAACTCATGGATGTAGTTATGACATAACTTTATGGCTCACTTGATACTGAAATTTATATGAGCATCCCAGAAGGTTTTACATTGCCCGAAGCATGTATTCAAAGTCTTGAGGTATGTTCTCAATTAGATTACAAAGATCATTGTATGATAAAAAAAATCAGGTCGTATGTGGTATAACCGCCTCAATGAGTACTTGGTAAAAGAAGGTTATATAAATGATGTCATTTGTCCTTGTATCTTTATTAAGAAAGCAACATCAGGCTTCGTTATACTAACCGTTTATGTTGATGACATAAATCTCATTGGAACTTCAAAAGAGGTCCAAAAAGCGATTTAATATTTAAAGAAAGAGTTTGAGATGAAGGATCTCGAAAAGACGAAACTTTGTCTTGGTCTGCAAATTGACCATTTAGCAGACGGTATCTTTATCCATCAATCTACCTACACTGAGAAAATCTTAAAATAATTTTACATGGACAAAGCACATCCCTTAAGTACTTCAATGGTCGTTCGATCACTTGATGTGAACAAAGATCCGTTCTGACCTCGAGAAGAAAACAAGGAACCCCTAAGTCCTGAAGTACTATATTTCAGTGCAATTGGTGTACTTATGTATCTTTCTAATGCAATAAGACCTGATATCGCATTTTCTATTAATTTTGTAGCAAGGTATAGATATTCCCCTACGTGAAGACATTGAAACGGAGTCAAACATGTACTAAGGTACCTTAAGGGGACTATTGTATGAGTCTATTTTACTCTAACGGATATTATGCAGATCTTATTGGTCATGCAGATGTCGGTTATCTATCAGACCCATATAAAACTCGATCTCTGACAGGCTACGTATTCACATTTTAAGGAATCGCCATACATGGCGATCTATGAAGCAGTCTATTATTTCTACTTCTTCAAATCATACTGAGATAATCATTATTCATGAAACAAGTAGAGAATATGTGTGGTTGAGATCGATGATACATTCCATCAATAAAAGATGCGGCCTAAAGGATGATATCAAGGCACCCACAGTCCTGTATAAAGACAATGTTGCATGCATAGCCCAATTGAAAGGAGGCTTCATAAAAAAAATCGAACGAAGCACATATCACCAATGTTATTCTTTACGCTTGATCTTCAGAAAAAGGGTGATATTGATGTACAACAAGTTCGTTCAAGTGATAGTCCAGAAGATCTATTTACTAAGTCTCTACCAATGTCAACTCTTGAGAAAATAGTGCATAAGATTGGGATGCGAAGACTTAATCGCTTGAATCATGGTCTTCATCAGGGGAAATAAAGATGTGTTATACTTTTTTTCCTTAACCATGATTTTTATCCCATTGGGTTTTTCCTGGTAAGGTTTTTCATGAGGTAGCAAGCAATGCATATTATGGATAATCATGTATGGTTTTTCTTCCTCATGAATATCCAAGGGGAGTGTTGGAAGCCAATGAGTATGGTCATGTAGCTAAAAATAAGGCTTAGTGACTAAGTCTTATGTCTAGCCACATGATTGGTAAATAATGACTTGTAATGACATATGTCATCAACCATGGTGGCTATATATAGGCATAAAATGGGCTGAATTTTTAGTTCAATTTTTCCAATTTAAAATCTTTCCATTTTAGCAAGTTTCCATATATAGAAACTTTCCAGTTTTAGAAACTTTCCTCTTTTAGAATTTATTTGGTTTTGTATTGTATTTTATTTTATAATAGAGACATTGTTTTCTTTTGTCAATGTCTTTATCATTCACTAAAGAGTTAAATATAAAAAGCACATTTAAATTATTTTATTTTTAAAAGTTTATACTTAAGTATGGATTTTATATTTAAACTATCACTCATTAGTTTGACAAACAAACCTTACAAAATATGAGATGGTGTGTCTACCACACACTCTATTTTACTTAAAACATTCTGTCATTTGACAATTTATGTAGATAAGAATTTCATCTTGGAAATAATTAAATTAAATTACTATAATATTAGTATTAGTTAAAAGTCAAATGAAAGTTTTCCAAGGTAAAATTTTAATATTAATATTATTATAATAATTTAATTAAAATATTATTAAAGTGGAATTTTTTATCCATCTGAAGTGTCACATGGCAAAAATTTTAAGTAATACACGCACGACATATTTGTTGAAATGCGTTTCTCAAACTGATGAATAATAGTTTAGATATGAAATTCACACTTTCAATAGTTTAAATATGAAACTAAAAAAGTGATAGTTTAAGTGTCTTTTTAATACTTCACTCTATGATGAATCTTAAAAAGATCACCAATACAATAACAAAAGAAGAATGCACCTGGTGACCACAATCAACAAGAATATGTGAATGAATGCCTGCAAAACAAAGCCCAAGGTGGTCCCCGGGGTAGTTCTCCGATGCTTAAGTTAGTACTTAGCGATAAGAGAATTCTAATAGTATTTTTTAGTAGTGTAGTAAGCGTACCTTTTCCTTTCTTCTCTTGAAACTTTTATAGTTGTTTCTTGTAACAACCACCTTAGTGGGTGCTGTAAATAGGGAATAACTTTTGAAGTGGTTACTGCTACTTTTTTTGTAACAGTCGTGGCCTTATTAGTGGGAAAGATTACCTCAATGGTTAAATGTAATTATTCCATCGTTACTCTTCATTTATTATGTTATTAATAGTAATTATTAATTACTATTAATCCTTTGTTACTACCACTATTCTATAGTAGTCCCCCCCAGGAGTCTATGTATGTGTTTACGCCACTCGACTGATGTCCTTATGTGGGTATGAGCGGGGTGCCCCGGAGGTGTCTTCCTCGAGGTCTATAGACGGCTGGTGCTATGTGTTTAGTCATAGCTTGATTTGTACATTTCCACCGGCTTACCGAGGTCCCTCCTGGGGTCCTTGGGTGAGCTAAGATGGCTCATTTTTTAGGAGAGAAGCTGTATTTTTTATGAGCTAGCCAATGACCGAGGTGACCGATCTGAAGTTGTCTTTTAGATGACCTGGCCTAGGACCGCAGTGACTAATCGAAAGTCATATTTTAGACAAGATGGATTGGGATCAATGTTATTAATATGAAGTTGTCTTTTAGATGAGTTTGCCTAGTACCGGAGTTGGCTTGTCACAAAGTTTACCGAGGTTCCCGATACCTTAGGTGTTCCATTCGTTCCTTTTTTGGTAAAGCGGGAGTTTTTGCCTTGTTTCCCGTTTTTTCCCTCCACGTATCATGATCACCTACTTTTTTGACACGCGTTACAATCTCTACAAGAGACGTATCATCTTTTATCCTTTTCTTCAGGGGAACAAGCAACTTTTACTGCTTTACGTCTTGACGCCTATTTCCTAGAAATTGTAATAATTACTTGACCTTTGGGTTTTTTACCATATATATATATATAACCCAACTCATTTCCCTTAATCTTTATTGGTCATATTGTTGCCTCCTCCTTTTGTTATACAATTAGTAAATATGTCTTCTTTCTCTACTTTGTTTTCTTCTTCTTCATCTTCTTCCCCTTCATCTTCTTCCCCTTCGTCTTCTTCTCCTTCTTTTGGGTATGAGGCTAGGGTTTATCGGGTGGGTAGAAAACTACCCTCAGTGCAGTCTTTGACTGCTTCCTTCCTGAATTCTAGGGAACGGGATTTAGAGGTTTCAAGATTATCGAGTAGTCTTTCTGCGGACCATTTGCTGTCTTTTCTCAGGAAGCATCAATTCCCTTCTAATTTTGAATTTGTCCTCCCCTCTGCTAGTGACAGGGCTTGTTTCCCCCCTTTGGGGTTTTGCACCCTATATACTAAGCATATATTGGCTAGGTTGAGGTTTCCCATATTTTATTTATTACTCTGTATTCTGTAATCGTTTAATCTCAACCTTGGTTAATTGAACCCTAATGTGGTGCGCACCGTGGTGGATCTCACCCTAGTTTGTTATGAAGTTGGAGCGGTCCCATCTGTGGACCTGTTTATCGTAAAGAACTCGGGTGCCTCTAGGGGGTGGTTCTTTTTTAGCATACTCCGTAGTTTTAGGGTCGTTCTTCCTTCCAAAGTGTCCGATTAGAAGGGGAGATTTTTCTTTTTTTAGGCTAGAAGGGCGCCAAATCATATCGGATTGGAATTTTTGTAAAATTAGGCATGTGACACCTTACAGCGTCTCTCTTCTAGACCTTTCCCTCATCGACTAGATTCCTCCTTTCCAAATTCGTTTCACCAATGCCGACCTATTCCGGGACCATATCAGTGCTTTTAACCCAGGTGGCGAGGCGGTGCCGTATGAGGAGGTCCTACTGAAAGGGGACCCAGGTAGTTTAGAAGTCTGTCTTTATCGAGGTAATTTTACTAAATTACTTGAGCTGACTCTTATGTTTTCGTGCTGCAACGGTACGTGTGAGCCTCATTCCGCTGAAGAGGGGGATTTCGGGACCTTTTTTTGAGTAAACCCTGGGATTCGAGCTAGCCAGGGTAGACGTTGATTCTCAACCGACTTGACTGACCGAAGTCATCGATCTTGTAGGGGAGTCTGATAGAGACCAGGGAGAGAGCCCGGTTCCTATGCCTAGGTCGAAGAGGCCTAGGGTTTCAGGTGTTCCCTAACACGGAGGCATCTTTGGTCGATCTCAGTGAAGCAAGGTTTCTCTTTCTTCCTTGTGTTTTGTACTTTGAGGGTTTAGCCCTTTGTTCCCAACTCATCTTTTTTTTGTTGCATGCTCTGTTTAAGACGACATCTACCTTGGTGGATAGGGCAGACGGTGAGGCTGAGGAGTTCCGCAGTGAGAGGGCGCAATGGATAGACCTGGAAGCCTACTTAAAGGCCTTCGAAGATAGGGGAGAGAGATACTAAAGGTGGCATAGCTAAGAATAAAGGCTACCAAGGAGAGGGCCAAAATGGCCGAGGAGAAACAGCAGGGTGCGGAAGCGGAGCTACAATATTCGAAGAGAAATTCGTGGATCGATAGGGAGAGTTTGCCGAGATCCTTTTTGAGAAGATCAACAAGACCACCTCCTTCTCAAAGTATGTCTCGATGATGAGTGAGTCACTGGTCACTGCTACCAGGGCGGTGGCATTGGGCGAGGTAGCTCGGGCCTACCTGGAAATTTTAGTCCGGAGCGACTAGTTCTACTACAATGCCAATAATGAGTCTCAGGTGATAGAGGACTTGATCAGGGCCATTCTTAATCATCCTGAGCTACCGCTGACCTGCTAAATTGCCTAGAATTCTTCACCTTTGACCGTGGAGGAGTCAAGGGCTTGCGATGAGGATGCTGATCCAGACATCGCGGATTTTTTAGATGCTGAGTTGGCCTTGCCTGCCTCTATTGGTCCCCCAAGCTCAACTGCTGAGCCTTCTGTCGAGGTGACTTCTGAGTCACTGCAGCCCCTATCGAGGTGACTACCGAAGCCGCTACAGCTACCCCGTCTACCAAGCCATCCATGGAGATAGAGCCAATCTCGGTCGTCCCCCAGAGTGGAGATAATGTATAACTTTTTTAGGATTTTGTAATTTTTATACTTTCTTTAGTTGCTTTAATTTTGTAAGCATTCCAGGCTTCTAAGCCTTTATCAATGGAAATATATGTTTTGTTTACCTCATGCCTTTTGTTTGTTCTAATGTTTTTCTATTATGTTCTTTCAGAGACTCATCCCTTACACCCTCGAACAAATGGAGAGGGAGAATTTTTTCCTTAAGCGGCTTCTCCAAAAAAAAGATAGAGAATTGCACCTTAATGATGAGTTCATCAGATACTTCAGGTCTCGCCTATCTTAGAATACCAAGTTTCAAGGCCTAATGAGGAAAATGAGAGAGTGTCGCGATGAGAGGGATTACCTCGGGGGTAGAACAAGGAGTTAACATGGAAGGTCGAGGTTCTCCGAGGTGATGTTCGTACCTTGGCGAACAATACAGAGAGTTCGTTTGGCTTTTTGGAAGGACAAGGTGACCCAGATCAAGTTATATTTAAACATCGCGAGGCCGAGGTGAACCGCTTTCAAGATTAAATCCGAGAGTATGAGAGGCTCGTGTTCTGAGAAGGGGTCTTCTCACCTTGGTTGAGGTAGAAGAGCGGGTTACCTAGCTGACTACCTTACTTACGATCTTGGATACCACTCAGGGTGAGATGTCATTGACTATTAGGAGAAATAAGGCAATCTTGGACAACGTCCTTTCCATGTATGAGGATGTGAAGAAACGGCCCCAATATTTTCAAAGGAACATGCGGTCTAGTACGAGTCAGGCGAGACCTTCCTCCATTGTTCCTGCGCAGGGGAAGGGCCGAGGTAGAGCCACACAGCAGGACAGGCATTAGGATATAGATTTTTGTATATTTTTTTTAAAGTGTTGTACCCTTAAAATTTATCTATATAGTCGTTATTTTTTATACTGGGCTTTTAAGCACGAGGTAGTCTTGGCGAACCGATGTAAATCAATTTTATTTTTCCAGATATCTCTCTATGGAATTTAATACTAAGGGAATTAATTCAAAAAGAGTCACATACCTTTGATCCTGGCTCTGTTTTTACTGCATCGTTTTCGGTATAGCCCGTCATTTCCCATTTGCTTTTTGGTATTCCTGTTACCACTTAAACGACACAAACACATAGTAATTCAATTTATATTTGGCTCGGGCCTTTCAAGCCTTCATTAGGCGAGTTTTACTTTGTAATGACTACAGCATTCTTGCCAAACCGAGATTTTTTTGTGACGAGGTCGATTGAGTAATAATTGCAACGTTCTTGTTGAACCAGGCTCTTATTTTAATAAGGTCAATTTAAGTGATAATTGTGGTGTTGTTTCCAAACTTAGCTCTTGTTGTGACGAGGTCGATTTAATAATGCGTGCGACGTTCTTGTCGAACCGAGCTCTTGCTTGACGAGGTCGATTTAATAATGCAAGCGGTGTTCTTGTCGAACTGAGCTCTCATTTTAATGAGGTTGACTTAATAATGTTTGTTTTTTGTAAGGCATTTTTTAGGCTGGGGTCTTCCCCCAATACCTTATTCATATATGTATAAAGAAATAATCATAGAAGGCAATAAAGACATATTTATTGAGATAAGAACACAAATAACAAGTCATTTATTAGTAGAACCTTCATAAATTACTTACATGCTAGGTCCTGGGTACCTCGGTACCATCTAGTCTTATAGTTTTTAGCTCCCTGCTCTAAAGGCTTCAGCCACTTTGTAAGGATCTTCCCAATTTGCTTCTAGCTTCCCTATCTTTTCAGCTCGGCTGACATCATTTCGTCTCAGGACATACTAGCCTGTGTTAAACTAGGTATTCCTTACCCTGTCATTGTAGTATTTTTCCATGGCTTGTTTGTATCTTTCCTCAGAGATAGCCACGTTTTCCCTTTTATCCTCTAGTAGGTCGAGGTTTAGCTCAGCTCTTCTTTATTGGGGAGTTCGCCATAATGTAGTGCTCTTGGGCTTGGTACACTGATCTCAACTAGAATTACTGTCTCTGTTCCATATGTTAAGCTGAAAAGGGTTTCTCCATTAGGGTTTTTGGTGTGGTCTTGTACCTCCATAGGACGTTTGGTAGGTTTTTCACCCAATCCCCTTTGACTTTGTTTAGCCTTGTTTTCAAGCCTTGAAGCTGTGTTATTTGACTAAGGGTGAGGAACGGAGGTGAAGTGTTGTGTGATTTTCATCTCTTCACACCATGACTTGAACTGGTCATCTGCAAATTTATTTTCATTGACTGAGATGATTTTATTGGGCATTCCAAAACGGCACATAATATTTCTCCATACGAAGTTTAAGATCTTTTACCCAGTGATTGTGGCTAAGGGTACTGCCTCTACCCATTTGGTGAAGTAGTCTATGGTTACTACCAGGAATTTTACCCTTCCTAAAGCTTCAGGAAAAGGCCCTACAATGTCAATCCCCCACTGGCAAAGGGCCAGGCACCTTGCATCATAGTCAAGTCCGCCTGTGGTTACCTGTTGATTGGTGTATGGAGTTAGCACTTCGGGCACTTCTAGATGAAGTCGCACGCCTCATGCAACATGGTAGGCCAGTAGTAACCCCATCTCAGGATCATTTTTACCAAACCTCTTGCCCCTTGGTGGTAGCCACACGATCCTTCATGTACCTCGCGTAGTATGTAATTATCTTGGCTTGGTCCCACATATCTCAGGAGGGATTGTAAGAAAGGTCTGTTGTAAAGTATCCCATCATTTAGGACATACCTCTAGGCCTTGAGGCGAAGTCTTCTGGCTTTAGCCAGATTTGGGTGGCATCTCTCCTGAGGTGAGGTATGTTATAATATTGTTGCCTACCTCGTCTACCACCGATATACTGACTTTTTTGATACTTGGATGGTGGAGTTCTTTAACAAATAACTCCTTATCTTTCCTACCTTCATCAGAGGATGTCAGCTTGCTGAGGGCATCTTCTCGGGTGTTTTCACCTCGAGGGACTTTGACTATTTGGAAATAGGCAAATTTTTAAAGCAGTCCCTTCACTATCTCTAGGTACTTTTTCAGCTGGGCTTCTTTTATTTCGTAGGTTCCCTTTACCTGATTGACCACGAGCTGGGAGTCGCTGAAGACGAAAATTGATTCTACTTTCATCCTTTGAGCTAGACGGTGTCCAACTATCAGTGCTTCATATTCAGTTTCATTATTTGTGGTTTTGAAAGTAAATCATAGTGCATATGATACCCCCACCCATTCTAGGTTGGTGAGTAAGGTTCCAGCTCCACCGACGTCTTTACTGGAGGCCCCGTCTACATACATGTCAAAAGTATCCTGAGATTCTTTGGGCTCTTTGCCATCCTTAGGCTCTGTTAGAGCCGGTTCGATTGATTCCGAGGTGGCTGGGTTCATCTCTACCAGGAAATGTGCCAAAGCTTGGCCTTTTATGGCTTTCCGAGGTTGGAAGTTAATTTCATGTTCTCTGAGTTCACCTGCCCACTTCATTAATCTCCCAGACACTTCCAGCTTTAGTAGTATTTATTTCAGGGGTACGTCAGCCAGCACACAGATGGAGTGCAATTAGAAGTAGGGACAAAGTCTCTGAGCTACCATTATTAGCGCCAACACCATTTATCTGTAGGTAAGTACCTTACTTTGTCTCCGAGCAGAGCACGACTAATGAAGTAAATAGGTTTCTGAGTTCCTCCTTCTTCCATGACAAGGACGGTGCTGATTGCCTCTCCTACGACGGTTAGATAGAGGTATAACGTCTCTCCTGGCTTAGGTATGGTCAGGGCGGGCAATGTTGATAGATGTAGTTTTAGGTCCTCAAAGTCTCTTTGGAATTCATTAGTCCATTAGAAGTTCCTAGTATTTTTAGGACATGGAAGCAAGGCAATTGTTTCTCCGCCGATTTGGACAAGAATTGGCTTAGTGAAGCCACACATCTTGTCAATTTCTGGACATCTTTTAAGCATTTTGGAGATCTTATCTCCGCTACCGCTTTGATTTTTGAGGTGTTTACACTTAGCCCCTTCTTGAATACCATATATCCCCAGAATTTTCCCATGCTGACTCCGAAATGGCACTTTGCTGGGTTTAACTTCAGCCCAGTATGCCTTAGAAGTTAAAGGATTTTTTCTAGGTCTTTCAAGCCCGTTTTTTGTTTTTGACGACTATGTCATTTGCATCTGCTTTTTTCGATTGCTGACCCCTACTATTTTTTCGATTGTTGACTGAATATTTTGTCCATTAGCCTTTGGTATGTAGCCCCTGTATTTTTTAGCCCAAAGGTCATATTTTTGTAGGCAAAGGTTCTCCAGTCTATGATGAAGGCCATTTTAGCAGCGTCTGCTTCGTCCATCAACACTTGGTGGTAACCTTTGTATAGGTCAAGGAAGATTAGCAGTTTGTACACTGATACCGCCTCTACCTTCTGATCTATGACTGGAAAGGGGTAGCAGTCCTTTGGGTAGTATTTTTTCAGGTCGATGTAGCCGACGCACATTCTCCATCTACCCCCGCTATTTTGACCATCACCGGGTTGGCTATCCAGGTTGGGTATTTTACTTCAAAGAGAATGTCCACTGCCAGTAGTTGCTCAACCTCAGTTCGGATGACTTGGTTTCTTTCCTGCACAAATTTCCTTTTCTTTTGCTATACCATCTTGATTTTGGGGTCCATATTTAGCCTGTGGACTATTACTTCGGGGGATACTCCCCTTCATATACAAGGGGACCAGGCAAAGGCGTCTTTGAACTCTTGTAGCAAGGTTATCATCCTTTGGTGGAGGGTGGCGTTCCGAGATAAGCCTATACTCACTTTTTTTTAGGAATTCAGGGTATATGGAGACCTCTATTATCTCATCATCTACTTCCCCGGACCGGATGACTTGTGTCTTTTCCTAAGGTCAGGGTGGATCCTCAAGTAATTACTATTTTATTTACCTCGGGTGCCTTTCCTTTTAGTGCAATTCTTATGCACTCTCTTGAGACTGCTAGTCACCTTAGACAAAAGCTATCCCCTATTCGGTGGGGAACTTCATCATGAGGTGGTACGACGAGCAGACTGCCTTTGCCGAGGCCAGCCAGTCTCGCCCTAGGATCTCGTGGTAAAAAGACGGAGCATTCACCAAGTAGGATTCCACAATCATGGTTTTGACCGTAGGGGTTGTCCCCACTGTTACTGGAAGCCAGATGGCCCCTTTAAGAATGAACTCTCCTGTGTGAACGTCTGGAAGGGCTAACTTCTCCTTCAAAGATTACCTCGATCGATGTCGAGCTGTTCAAAGAAGGCTGAGAAGATGATGCTGACGGCAGCCCCGTTATCCACGTATACCTAATGCACCTCCTTATTGTCTATCACCATCTTGATTACAAAGGCGTCGGAGTGGGCCATGGCTTTAAGGACAGCATTATTTTCTAAGAAAGTGATGACCTCTCCCAACTTGAACCTCTTATTTCGGGGTTCTTCTATGGGTATCCTCCTGGCCTAAGCTTTTAAGGCGGCTTGCAATACCCCTTCTGAGGACCATCCAAACATGGCATACATCACCCTGTCACATGGTTATGCTGGTCCTGAAGAGGTGGTGGAGCTTGGTCCGTGTTCCTGTTTTGCTGGTTTTGGCCTACCGGGATGTGGTTGGGATTGGTGTAACCCCCTGGCCCTGATACTGTTGACCAGGGTACTGGGGTACTGGTTCTGCGAGGACTCCCACCTCTAGTAGGGTTGACCTCAACCTCGGCTCCCTGAGTTGTACCATTGGCCTCCTCTGCCACCTCGGCCTTGACTGCGAGAAGACCCACTGGTGGCTGAGGTTTATTACACTAGCATACCTCGCCGGATGCATTCCTCAATTTCCTCCATGAGTCCCTTGCATGATCCCGTGTCATGACCATGGTCATTGTGATAGTGACAACAATAGCTCCGAGAT
>JBDJHY010193830.1:0-11775 GCA_039654485.1 Withania somnifera | reverse complement strand
TTCAACCACACTCGTTCATCCTCTATAAACTTTATAGGTCTAACCCTCCTATCAACATAACCCGTCTTCCTACTTTGGGACATAAGCGGTCGAGTCTGAATCATTCTAACTCTTTTCATGGAATCCCGGGATAAATCTGTACCCCACGGTCCCTCCTTATAAGTATTAAACCTAATTAAAGACCTATATATCATACTATATAATACCTCAAAAATGCGCCATTAGAATACTTGAATGGTAACTATTATTATAATCAAACTCCGTAAGCAATATGAATTAGTCCCAATGACCACAAAAATCAATGAAGTATGCTCGTATCATATCCTCAAGCACCTGAATAGTGCACTCAGACTGTCCATTGGTTTGAGGATAAAAGGTTGTGCTCATATCAAGTTGAGTACCCATCACACACTACATAGTACTACAAAAGTGCAAAGTAAACTGAGTACCTTGATTATATATAATGGATATAGGGACTCTTTGCAACCAAACTATTTGGCTAATGTAAATTTGAGCCAACTCCTGAGCGCTATACTTCTCTTTCACTATAATGAAATGCATAGACTTAGTCAATCGATCAATGATTACCCAAATGGAGTCATAACTACCTAGGCCTTTCGTGCTCAAACTTCACTTGCTAACAGTTGAAACACCTAGCCACAAAGTCCACAATGTCCTTCCTCATACCGCATCACCAGTAATGCTGACTCAGACCATGATACATCTTTGTGTCCTATAGATAAATGAAATATCTAGAATTATGGGCATCTTCTAAGATCAACATAACTAAGTCACTGAACATAAAGAACTAAGCCAATCCCTAATTTTCAAAACCCCCTTAATGTAAACCAACCGCCTTGGCTTCACCAATCAAAGCTTTATCATGAATAATACTTAATCTAGTATCATCAAACTGGCCACACAAATTTTCTCCATCAATGATAAGAGGGCGTCTATTCAAGAAAGAACACTACCATCCTCTTGAATCTGCAATCTAACTAGACCATTAAATAGACTCTGGACATCTCTAGACAAGGACCTTTCCTTAACCCAAAGAAGCCAAACTACCCATACTCGAGGACTTCTTAATAAAGGAATTTGTCACCTCATTTGCCTTGCCTAAGTGATACAAGATAGTAATACATAGTCATTTAGAAACTTTAACCAATGACGCGACCTCAAATTAAGATCCTTTTGGATGAATATATACTAAAGACTCCTATGATTGGTGAATACCTCACAATAAACTCTATAAAGATGATGCCTCCATAACTTCAATACAAACACACTCGTAGCCAACTCCAAATTATGAGTAAGGTAGTTCTTCTCATGCACTTTCAACTGCCTCAAAACATAGGACACCGCCTTACCATCCTGTATCGACACTTCAACTAAGACAACTTTAGAAGCACCACAATACACGGTAAAACCTTTACCCTCCACTGAAAAAGTAAGAATATGAGCAAAAATCAATAAAGTTTTTATCCTTTGAAAGATCTCCTCATACCCATCTGACCACTGAAAAGTCACATTCTTCTAAGTCAACTTAGTCAACGCGATGAAATAAAAGAGAAAACCTTCACGAATATCCTATAATACCCAGATAGCTTAATAAAACTTTGAATCTCGATTGGTGAGGTAGGTCTCACCCAATCAGGCACAACCGCAATCTTGGTCGGATTGACCATAATACCTTCTTTGGACCTCATATGACCCAAGAATTCCAAAGAACTAAACCAAAACTAACACTTTGAGAATTTTAGCATATAACGTCTCATCTAACAATCTTTTAAGCACAGTCCTCAAGTGTCGAACATGATCAACCTCAATCTTGGAATACAACAAGATGTCATCAATGAAAACAATAACAAAAGAATCCACATATGGAAGAAATACACCATTTATCAACTCCATGAACGTAGCTGGGGATTTAGTAGTCCCAAAATACATCACCAAGAACTCATACTAGCCATATCTAGCCTGAAAAGTTATCTTCAGAATATCGAAAGCTCTAATCCTCAACTAGTGGTACGGGGCCTCAGGTCAATCTTAGAAAGTATGGTAGCACCCTAAAAATAGTCAAGAAAATCATTAATGCAAGGCAATCGATATTTGTTTTTCATGGTATCTTTGTTCAACTACCAATAGTCAACACACATACGCATGGAACTAACCTTTTTCTTAACAAACAAGACTAGTGCACCCCAAGGTGACACGCTAGGATAAATGAAACCCTTGCTAAGCAATTCATGAGATTAATCCTTTAACTTCTTCAACTCATCAGGAGAAATATGGTAAGCGGGAAAAAAGATGGGCTTAGATCCTGGCTCCAAATCAAGTCCAATATTTCTATGTTAATCAGAAACACGTCAAAAAACTCTCTAACCACATGGATCGACTATAAGGAAAGGGAATCAACACTAACATACCATACAAAGCATAAATAAGATAGACACCCCTTCTCAACCAACTTCAGATCCTTAAGGAAAGATATAACTTGACGAGGATATGATCCATACATATCCTTCTACTCTACCCTCGAATTACCAGGCATGCATAAGGTAACACCCTTAAAATGGAAATCTAAGACAACATGATATGAAAAAGCTAATCCATGCCCAAAATAATATGAAAATATACAATTTCAAGAAAAATTAGGTCTACACAATTTTTGTACCTTGACAAGGAAATAAGACAAGATCGCTACAATGATCCACCGCTAAGGACTCGCCTATGAGAGTAGATGCATGAAGAGGTATATATAAAGCATCAGATAACATATTAAAACCCACATAAAGTATGTAGATACATAGAAATGATTAAATCTCAGATAAAATAACACATATGCAGGTCTATAGAAAACTGGGATGATACGTATGATCACAACGCCAGAAGACTTAGCCTCGGTCTCCCTAGGAAAGCATAACACTGTGTGTGCCCCCGGGATGAATTGTAGAATGAGTCGAACCTCTACCTACCTTAAGTACACCTCTTATAGTATATGAAAACCTACCTATATATCCACCTTCTCTACTTCTGATTTGAGGCACAAGTACTTTAACCGGAGCATGAGAGGCTTAAGAAGTCTATCGAATCGACTGTGCCCTCATGAATGCACTATAATGACAATGTCTTATAAAATGTCTCACCTCGCCAAAAGTGATATAAGCTCTGGTAAATGAAAGTTATTTTGAGGAACTCTAAGAACCCGAATACCCACCTCATCCTGAAACGATCTAATAAGACTCATAATAACTCAGTGTTGGGCTAGAAGCCCTATGAACCTAAGTGGCACCTAGAGTCTGCAAGGATGAATTAAATAGTATTCGACAGCGGAAATAACCACCATGATAAAAATACCCCCTTCCTACATATGAGACACTTGAGTACCATCCACAAGAACGAGCCCCCTTTACCCTACTATCATTGACCCGATCTCTGTGTAACTACTCAAAACCTCTAGACGCCTCTATCATACACTGCAAGGTGTCTCCCTCAGACTGAGAGACTAGGAATGCTTCTGTACTGAGAGGATTAATCAACCCCTTCACGAACTTGGCTACCTTCTCTCTCTCCTCTGGCAAGATGGCTAACAAATATCTAAATAGCTCATACAAATATGACACATACTCGTCTACTATCATACAAACCTTATCTAACTCATCAAACTAGCAGCAGATGCCATTGTTCATGTTTCGTGATACATTCCTACCAATAAAAGATCGATAAAATATTTTCCATCTTATTAGGAGGAGATCTACCGGGTGTAAAATCAATATAGGAGCACCACTGCTTGGCTGGCCCCTTAAGTTGTAATACGATATAACCCCCTCTTCGTGAGACTGAACTATCCCCACTCTCTGTAGAAACTCATGACATGTCTTCAATGACTGATATGGGTCCTCATCCTGCCCACCCTGAAACTTAAGTGGGTTCATCTTTTGAAACCTATGTTGATTATAGGACATCTCAGCTATGACTGCATCCGCAGTCCTAAAATCAATGGATGTCCCACATGTCCCTGAACCAATGGTGACTTTCCAGTTAGAACTTGAACCACAGGTGGATAACCCACCTGAATCGAAACTACTAGTGGCTAGCCCGCTGGATCATAAATCATTGGTATAGCTCTCTGTTCTAAGGTCTCCACCCCGGCTCTAGTCTATGAGCCTTGTGGTGTACCGCCCTATGATATGCTCTCTAAAACCTTAAGTCTCTAAGCAAAGTGTCATCTAATACTGGGATGCCACATACTCAAGAGGGGCCTGCCCCTCCTCCCTCTCAATAACTGGCTCCAAGGATAAAGCTCTGACTCTTCCTCTAACTGGGGATGCTCCCCTATCCCTGCCCCTAGCTCTAGATTTGTCTCGACTTCTCCTTCGAGAAATGGGCACCTGAATAGTAGGCTCATCTCTGTCAATGGTAGCCCTGTTCTGCACCATTTATTTAACAAAAAACATGCAACAACTCAACACACGTAAATCAACCATGCTAGATAGAAATTAATGAATGAAGAGATATTTTCCTAGAGTTTCGTAGCCTCTCAAGGATAAATAACTGATTACTCTGTACAGATATGCGAGACCATTCTAAATTAGGCTTGTGTATAGTAGAACCTAAAATTCTAGGGCTATAATACCAACCTCTCACGCTCTAAAATTCAGACATGCTAGAACCAACCTTTCTAACCACGTGGATCAGCCTAACTCACAAATAATATAAAGCAAAGATAAAATAAATCGAAAAGTAATACACAAGTAAAGTATTTATGCAGAAGTCTTCTATTACACCAAAAACTAGGTAGAAACTATACAAAACCACTAGACTATATAAAACCACTAAGTAATTAGTAATATAAATTTTGATCTAGAATCTCAAAAATTCTTTCCAAGAAAGGTAAAGACACTGAGATAATAAAGAATACGACTCCGGAGACTGTGAATGAGCAAAAGCTACCTTTGGATGTGTTGGAATGTACTACTAGAAATGAGGAAAAAAACTCAAATCCTATCTGCTACAACACCTGTATAAATGTAAAGAAAAGGAAAGGGCGAGTGCAAAATAATGGTACTCAGCAGCATCCTCGGCTGGTCTAAATATAAACAGTTAGTGACTACTCCTGACATCCAATAACCCTATGATACTACAAACATGCAGATAGTGTATATAAAGTAGCCCAACACAATACAAATCTAATAAATTAGAGAAATGAAGAAAGTAATAAAGATCTACAGTTTCAACAGTCCAACAATAACTAACCAATCATAAAGTCAAATATCTGTCCAAGACAATAGATAAATAGTGCTTTCAAAATAATCTCAAGTCATCAACATGTATCAATTAATCTTAAATCACCAATCGAGTAGACAATTAAATCAACATAAACTCAATCAAATGCAATACAAAACACAAATAAGCATGATACGTGTCTGCCCTATCATTCCCAATAAAAACTTGTGCATTATGTATCAATACCTAGTAGAAACCTCAGGTTATATTTATACATCAATACCTGGTAGAAACCTCAGGTCATATTTATATATCAATACCTGAAATAAACCTCAGTTATAAATTATCTCTTGGTCGAAACCTCAGGCATCAACATCTGAAGTACCTCAACAATGTGTGTTTAGTAGAAACCTAAGATCCTTACATCCCAAAACATCACCACAACTTAGTTTTCATGGATAAACAACAATTTTTATACATATAACAATGAAGGAATGAAAAGTGACACCAAATCAGGTTATAATAAGAAAATCAATTCATCATGGAGGTAAGCAATTATTAAGCCATTGATTTCAATCTATCCTTCACAAGGCATTAACAAAATGATTCATTTCAAAACAATTGAATTATAATAAGGAAAGTCTTATAATAGGTTTAGCTGATATGTTCAACTAATCAATGTATCTCAACCAATTCAAAAAATGGATCAAAATCACAAAATTTATGGGATCACGGTATCAAATAATCTTCTTATTTTTTAAACCCGACATGATCAATCCCAACAACAGTAATGTAATCATCTTCCTCAAACTACACATAATCTAGCAAGTAAACATTAATACTTTATAAAGAGATCAAGGAACCTCAACTCCTTAGAAATGGAGAAATATCTCAAATGTGAACCTTGTCCTTCCTTTAAGCTTCCTAACGAGTGTAATCTAGTTACAAACACCATATACATAAGAAAACATGAAAAATAATACTCATAATTCCATTCTTCAAAGTTTATTTAAAAAGTCACCAGGGCTCATGGGGTCAAAACCCGAACTTTATCGTGAAAATGTATTATCCATTACTTGAAAAAATTAAATATCAAATTTTATAAAGAAAATAATCCATTTCATGGTTGAAAATTTAAATTTTAATAAATTTTTTAGTTCAAGTATAAAACCACTATTTTGGGGTTCAAAACCTTCAATTCTCATGTTAAAGTGAGTGGGAATCGATGAAAATATGTTTACAAACCTTACTCAATTGATATTTCTGAAGCCCTTAATCAAACTTTGCCAAATTAGGGTTTTTGAGATGTTGTTTGCATGAAAAGTAAGGAAAAAAAATAAAACTTTGTATTTTTAAACATTAAAGTTTTCCCAACCCTTCTCCATGATCGTGGGAATCTCACCCCAATCGCGTCCAGCCCAGTTCATCAACCCATCACAATCGCATACTATACCCCCGCAAATGTGACCCAAAACTGACTTAACTCAGCGATCGTGAAAGGACCTCCTTAATCGCGATGACCAGGGAACCAAATCTACAATTGTGGCGCCCTCTTCACAATTATGGTGCATAACTAGTGATAGCAACAAGAAAACACAAGGAAACTAACAACTTTGAATGGATCCTTTGGATTTAATCGGAATCCCCTTCAAAGAAACCATATATGCAACCGTACTAATTTCAATGTTCCAAACTCACAAAACAATCAAAACATGCATATAAGGAATCCTTGACCCAATACTTGCTAAGGATATATTTTTAACTAAAATAACCAAAAAAATTTAAAATACCATTGTGCTTACGGGAACTATAACATTCCTCATTCTAAGATGAAAATCACCTCTCCAATCCAATAGAATCATCCGGTTTCCTATCCGAGCACTTTAAGTCTAAATGTTGATCAAAGTCAATTATTTTTCATAAAACTCAACTTTATCCCTTCTAATCCACAAAATCACCCAGTATGACGAAAACAGGAAATGAAGGTACTATTATACTAAAGTCGACATTACACGACTGATTAAACTAACGAATTTTCTATCCTAGGTCCCCAACTCTAAATAGCCTTCAAAATTCCTTATTCACACTTTAAACATTTAAAACTCAAAATTTTCATAGACTTTATCAAAACTCCTTTTTGAAAAAATTATTAAATCAAACGTAGTTTAGCGTAATGCAACTGCAGAAAGGATATAATGGTAAAAATGCACAAAAATTCAAAAAATAACCTTAGAGATTGTTACACTATTAAAAGAGGAATGAGTAGGGGCAGGGAAAGCACAACCCAATATAAAAGGCCAAGACTCATGAGAATAGTTATGTTTCAAGTTGAAAATGACTTCAATGTCCTTAATGTGAATCTTTTCTAGTTATTCAAGTAGTCTAAACTGTTTTATTAATTTACATAATTTGTGTGCAGCCTGGCATGCTAAGCAAGAATATTTTTTTCTCTACTGGTCTAGCAAGCGTGACAATATTAGCTAACAAAACTAGTGATATTAATTTTAAGTCAAGCAGTCCAAGAAAGCTAAAACAGAATGACAAGGCAGCAATTTCAAAAAGGAAATTTGAAAAGGTTAGAGAGCAGCAAAGGAAAAAAAAGGATGAAAACTGTAGTGGTGTACTGTTTTAAGCATTATTTTAAGTTACTCTTGAACATGTAAATATTTTCTGTTTTTATCTTTGAAATGATTATGTACTAGTACTATTTAAGTACTGCTTAAAGGTCTTCAATTTTTGCTTTTGGTTATTATTGGTGAATTCTGCCTTAGGTAAGGCCTTATCAAATACAATTGACACGTTTTTTGTCTATTTCATTGTCATATATCTTATGTAGTTCAATTCATATTTTATATTACGAATTGCTTCTATAAATTTAGAAGAGCAGTAGCTAACTTGCACAAGATTCAATTGACAACATTTATTGATGTATATAGATATATAAAAATTTCCATAACATATATGATAGGCAAAGCATAGCTTCCATAACATACATGTTAAAAAATTTAGAACTATATTATGTTAAAGAACTATGTACAACATATCTTATCATGTTGGCATCATACTACAACTTTGAGAACTGAGCCTGATTCTTTCATACAAAAGTTATTCAATTACATTTTCCACTGGACCATATTGCATTTTTTTTTTCTTTTGAAAATTTGAGCAAATTACATTCCCTAGACTTTTCTATTGAAGTGAAATTTTATTTTGATAGATTTAAAACTAAATCCTAGATTTTTTTGAACAAAATGGGTTGAAATGTAGAAGAACATAGAGCTAAGGAGGTGTTCTTACCTTGTATGATAGGTTATCATATAAGGGCTAGTTAATGTAGAAAATAAAAGGTTCAGGGGGTCATAGGACCCTCTTGTTAGAGTGTGTAGTTTGAAATTAGGATATAGGTTGGGGGTCATTTGAGTATTCTTTTAATAATTTAATAATTGATAACTTTTTTATCAAATAGTAACTAAGTGGTCGATTATTGCCAATGATTTAATTTAGTAGAGAACATATTTGGTGACAATTGAATAGACTGATTCATAATATATTTGACCATAGTCGATGACCGTTGGTGAAGTTGTTAATATTTTACAATAATCAAGAAATTAATTAGAGATAATAATAATTGAATTAGATAATTGATTACGAGCTAGAAATAACAATGGACAAATTAGAGAAATTTTTATCTTTAAAGAGTGATTTTTTAATGAACAACTTGATTTTTTGGATAAAAAAAAATATTGACCCCGCAGTTATAAAAGAGGGATCTAAAAGGGGAAAAAATAAAAATAAGAATTAAAAAGAAAAGAAAGATTTGATAAAAGGATCTGAAAGAGGAGGAAAAATTAAAAAAAAAAAAAACATAAAGAAAAATATTTGAGAAAAAGCTCGAAAAGAAGGGAAAGGTCAGAATGAAAAAGAGAGGTATGTGAAAGGGGGAAAATAAAATTAAAGAAAAAACAAAAAATCTGAAAGAGGAAAAAATAAAAATAAAACAAAATAAAAAACAAATAAAAGGGATCTAAAAGGGGAGTCAGTTGTTTTCATTCTAAATTAAATAATTAGCAAAATGTAATAAATAATTTGGGGATGAGAGATTATTTTGTATCTTTCAAGACTTTGGAGCTAGAATGTATAAACTCTTAAGACTCTGGTAATAAGAACTGTTTTGTATGCTTAATTATAATATTAGTAATAGGGACAAAATTGTAATTTAATTTTTTTTTTGGATTGAGGATTGATAGCTTCAGTAGTTCAAATGATGACATCATATTTAGTTTTTCTTTTGCTAACTTTTAAAAAGGGAAATTAAGTATTTTAAATATCTCTTTTGCTAAAAACCCTAATAAGTATCTTAATAGTAGCTATAAATTGCTAGTAAGACCCAAATTGTAGTAATTTACGAAAATTCGTCTAGTTTAAATACAACAGAGTTCTTGATCAGTCTATTCTTTTTATAAATTTGGAACAGAAAAAATTTAAAACAAAAAGTTATTGTAAATAAATAAATAAAGTTGGGATAAAATACTCATATATTAAGAGGAAGCAAAAAAAAAAAAAAAAAAAAATATGTTGCTGGAACTATATCACTATATATGATAACGATTGAAAATTACCTCATATGGGAGTTCTTTTTTATGCAAGAGGTTGATATATTATATATTAATATACGTGAGTACAGGGTAGAAATGTTGTAACGCTTGTTGGAAGTACATTAAGAGTACTGAAAATACTATTTACAATAGGATAACAAGACGGAGTAAAGGTGGACCCTTTGGCCAAGTAAAAAATCATCTTTGTCTACCTTCAGTGCCTGGATAACAAACAAAGGCAGAACTGTCCATTCTACTCACGTACCATAGCTAATGTTTTCAGACTCGATTCAGCAAGTGATTTGGCTGAGCTTAGGGGTCGGGGGTCAATGGATCTGACCTGTTAATCCAAACGTAAAAAATCGGTCGACTCGAATGACGTCATAATGATGTAATAAAATATTTTAATATTATAAATATATCATGATATATTTAATATTATAAATATAAATTCAGTATTTAAAAATTAATGACATAACTCCATGAAAGAGTTGAATATTTGGAAGATGAAATTTGGATATTGTCCCATATTGACAAAAGAAAAATTCTCTAGTGTAATTTTCCTCTATTTAAGTTGTATTTGGAAGATGAAATTTGGATATTGTCCACATTGACAAAAGAAGAATTCTCTAGTGTAATTTTTCTCTATTTAAGTTGAATATTTGGAACAAAATTAAGTAACCTCGATTTTAATAATTTTTTAGTGGATTTCTCATTTCAGAGTGAAAGAAAGAAAAAAAATAACAAAAAATCCGGTTTTGAGGCTCGGTTTTTCCGGTTGAACCGAATTTTTATCGGATTTGACCAGGTCATTAATTAAAGAGGTTTTTGCCAGGATCGGACCGAACTGACTTTCGGTTCTCGTATGAACCGGTCGAACCGGACCGGCCTGTTTGAGTTTCACAACATGGCCATTCACTTCACAGAGTTTCTACGGAAAGAAAGATGAAACTCTTCAACAAAGCAAGGCGTGCCTAGAAATAAACGAGAGACGTTGGATTCGACAGTACTCAGACAATAGGGGGAAAACAATGTTGATGACACATTCAAACAATCACAACATAAGAGCAATAATTATTATTCATATTTGTGTAAAGTTTCTTGCCCAATTTTATTTTGACTTTATCTCTTTTTGAAGTTTGGGCTAGCAAAATTTTAATATTCCTTTGTTATTCATTTTCAGAGTCACTTATGATGGGGTCGTTGTCATTTGGAGACTCAACTGATTTTGATTCTCGCATATCTATATCAAAAATAAAATATACGAAAAAGATAATTTAGTGCACTGAAATTTTTATTATGTGTGTAGTTCGAGAAAGAGTCGGACCACAAGGGTTAATTAAACACATACATTTCGACAAGAATTTGTTTTCACAACTTAAAATATATATGGCTTAATTTTACTTCATATATATTTGAGTTTTATAGGTTCTCTTTTTAATCTTATTTATTTAAATTTCTTTATTTATTATTTTTTTATAAAACTATCTCATGTTTTCTTTAATTTTTGTGAGTTTTAGAAGCATGGTAAACGTCCAGAATATTAAAAAGAAAATTCTCTCATTATTTTACTATCGTTATTTCTCATAGCATTCAAATACCAAAAGGTATAATACTAATTTTTGAATAATTTCATAAAATTATATATCTTTTATGTAGAGTTGATTGATTGAGTAGGAAAACTCAAATATTATTTTTTATATTAAAGTTTCAAAAAATGTTTCTAACGAAGAAGAGTGGATTATGTTCAAATAGTTAGTTTGTTGGTTTGAATATATATATATATATAAGCTTGAAATGTAAGATATTAAAAATATATATTTTAAGAGGGCTCTTGGTTCGAATTCTTCAATCGGAATCACAATGGGATTGATTAAGGGATTAATTACAATGAGAATCATCATACTTTTATGATGCTTGGTTCAAATCCTTTAATGGGTATCATTTTATG